>CATQJA010000410.1:0-37814 GCA_958295435.1 Mesorhabditis spiculigera
AGCTGCATTTTTGTGACACCCCACACTCTATACATACATTGTCAGCGCCTATGGAATATCACTCCCTGGTCTTTCTCCAATTTCTTGATCAAGTCGGATCGGCCTCGTTGCAGCTGTAGCAGTCGGCGGCTCTCCATTCAGGTAGAGGCCGACGAGGCAAGTGAGCAGCAGCAGGACCAGGAGAATCGGAGGCTCATCTCAGCTTGGCTTCGGCGGTGATACGACAGATGAAGCCTGAATGACAGAACTGTGAAGGGCTATTGCGCCCTCAAATTAAACGCGCGGAAAGGACAAGGTGTGGATGGCAGATGGCAAAAATGAGGCCCAAGGACTTTGACCCAGTCAATGATTGAAACTTGCCGTGGGGCATTATTTGAAAGTATGGCAGAACGAGAGAGAGAGAGAGAGAGAGAGAGAGAGAGAGAGAGAGGGACTGGCGATGAGTAGGTAGATCTCACCTGTCTTTCTCTCACTCGACCTCTCGCTCTCTCCTCCACCTCTTTCACTCTCTCTCTATCTATTTATCTACCTCTCTCTCCCCCCTCACTCTCTACCACTCGCTATCTTTCTAATTATGCGTTTACACCAAAGCGCTTCCAAACAGGGTGGTAGTGTGAGCGCGGGAGAAAGGAAGGAGAAAGAGAAAGAGGAGAGAGGCACGAATGAGAGAGAGAGAGAAAGAAAGAAAGATCTTGCAATTCAAAAGGTGTACCAGCAAGGCCGCAGCCTGCATCACAGCCGCAACCGTAAAATGGCATAATTCAAAACAAAGTGTAACGCAATTTCACATAGTTTTTAAATATTTAGATAAATTTTAAGGGCAGAGAACCCAATACTCAGTTCCAATTAATTTTACAAGCATTTATTCGCATAAAAAGGCCAAGTACAACAAAAAAAGGGAAACGATGATGTACTACCGGAAGCCAGGAATTTTAGGAACAACTCATAGTTTAAGAATTTACAAGAGTATCCACATTTTTCGGCTAAAAGATGGGTTTAGAAGTAAGAGAGGAAACGTGCGAAGATTGCCATAAAAACCATGATCGTTGAAGTAGCATTCGCTGCGCCACGGGTGGCCTTCTTCAACTCGTCCGTCGTCAACGTGTTGCACAACGTGTCGTTGCAGTACTGAACCCACTTGGTGACTGAAAATTGGTTTTTGTTTTCTAGTGGACTCGGAGGGACATATGGCATGCGGGTGCATCCAATTTTAAAATTAAAGATGGTTTTGCATATGGTTTTTTCAGGCTTGAAAAAAGCTGCGCGCATGCACGGTGCCCCAAAAAAAACACCCCCTCTAACTCGACGTAGAAGTATCGGAGCGGAATGGTAGTTATACCATTCGAAAGCCCTTAAAACGGCCAGTTTGCAACAATTTGTCAAAATCATGTTTTTATTTCAGTGCGTGATTTCATAAGCCGTTTTGTAAAATTTTGCGGTTTTTGAGGGTTGCATACGAGCTTCGATTTATCCAAGTAAAATGACCGGAAGTGACCGTTCATTAGATGCAGAAGCCGTTTCTTAATGTTTGAAATAAGTTGTAAACTGGCGCGTTACAATAAAAGGATGGTTTAGAAAATTGTTGCAAACTGGTCGTTTCAAGGGCGTTCGAATGGTGTAACTATCATTCCGATCCGATACTTCTACGTCGAGTTAGAGAAGAGTGTGTTTTTTATTGGGTCAGCCTGTATTTTTCAGCCCTATGCCGATTCGCATTTCAAAAATTTAAACGCTTCAAAATCCCGAAAATAGATTCTCATACATTTTCCGGTACTTTAACCCACGCATCACTTACAATTTGCCTCTTTGATAAACGCTAAAAGGGGCTGATACCCAACATCGGAAAAGCAGTTCCTGATCGCGACGTCAAACGGTCTCTTGAAGGCGGTGACGGTGAAGTGCATGTGGATGCATTGGTTTCCGTTATCGCACGTTTCTATCGGCCCCTGAATTCAAGCATTCAAATCATTTCTGAGATTTCTTACATCAACTGTGCCGCAATGAGTCGTGAGGTTGGCACCTTCTGCCGCTCCTATGACCTCGTCACCCCATCTGAAAAATATGTTGGAACTTGGCGCATGTTGTTGTTTTCGAGAAAGGTAAAAGCACTCACTCTACATATTGAAGCTTCTTCAGCATCACCGGATCTCCTTGCAAGCAACTGAAACATTTTTGGGCGGTCGTGCCGTGGATGTGTAAGCTGAGGAGACAGGGGAGCAGTAGAAGTACGCGAAATCGGGCAACCATCTTACTAAAAAGCCCATAAAAAGTAAGGTCTATTGGTACCTAGCTGTAAAAGGGAAAATACGAAAGTGCACCAGCGAAAATGGCGTTTATCCGCCCGAGCCCAGATTTTCCCCCGACAGGTCACTGGATAGTGCCTGGGGGCACTCTTTCAGGCTAGAACCACTGGCGTCGTGCCAAGAGAAGAGCACAGGTCTTTTGGCGCCCAGATTTTTCATTTAGCTATCGGCGAAAAATATTTAAAAATGCCGCAAAAAAAGGTGAAAAGGTGCACATTTGGTAATGCAGCGCTTAGAAACTAACGGCCGGGTAACTCAAATTTGTTAAAACTTTATCCCAAATACGTTTCGTTATGACTTTAATTATAAGCTGTAATCAATCCGTTTAGTATATTTTTTGATGCTCTAGCGAATGGCAGGCCAAAATCCCGGTAAACAAACGGAAATATTGAAAAATTTGGCATCCCCGGGCCGAGGGGAGGGGTGCCATGAAGCCTAGCCTCGAAGTTTTTCTATGATGTAAATCGTTTTAGACCTGGATTGTTTTTGGGTGTGAAAAAGCTCCGAGCCTATTTTTAGCCCTCGATCCAAGGGCATTTTCAAAATATCGAAATCAACAAAGAAAGGAAAGGCGCGTTAATGTATTAATCGAAACCAAGGTTTTTATTGCAACTCATACTTTACAAATATACAGTGGTATACACATAATTTGCCGTTAAAAAAGGCTTAGGACAAAGAGAGGAAACGTGCGAAGATTGCCACAAATACCATGATAATGGAAGTAGGGCCCGCGGCGCCACGGGTGTCCTTCTTCAACTCGTCCGTCGTCAGCGTGTTGCACAGCGTGGCGTTGCAGAACTGAACCCAGGCGGCGACTGAAAATTTCCTTTATATCATATTTTCTTGCCATTTCCCATACTTATTTTGCCTGCGCATCACTTACAATTTGGGTTTTTGACGAACATAAAAAGGGGTTTGTCACCGGGATCGGTATAGCAGTTCCGGATCTCGACGTCAAACGGTCTCTTGAAGGCGGTGACGGTGAAGTGCATGTGGATACATTGGTTTCCGTTATCGCACGTCTCCATCGGCCACTGAATTCATGCATTCAAAACGTTTCTGAATTTTCTTACATCAACTGTGCTGCAACGAGTTGTGAGGTTGGCACCGCGTGCTGGCCAGAGGACCTGGTCACCCCAGCTGAAAATTAACTTATTGTAAAGCGTTTTTACATAGGCTGCAAATCCCACTTGGGACCGAGCCGACCTGCTACAGAATTTTTCGCTGATCGCAAATCTGTTTTCAAATTGTCGCTGGTTGTCTTAAAATCGCATTGACCTTTTGAAGCGAGTTTTTGGCAAAAATTTAAAATGGCCTTTGAATTAGCGAAAAATTCTGCACAGAAAGGTAAAATTCCATCACTAAGTGCCTTGCTAGAGCGCAAGCATGTCGCCGCTTTCCGAAACTGTAAAAGCACTTACTCTTCCCGTTCCAGTTTCTTCAGCATCACCAGATCTCCTTGCAAGCAGCTGAAGCATTTTTCGGCGGCCGTGCCGTGAAAGTAGAACCCGACGAGGCAGGGGAGGAGCAGCAGCAAGCGAAACTGGGCAGCCATCTTACTAAAAAAGACTTAAAAACGCCATAAAAGAGATCCAGGACAGGTCGTCCCAATCATAAAAAACACCCCTTCTAATTCGACGCAAAAGTATCGGATCGGGATGATAGTAACACCATTCGAAAGCCCTTGAAACGGCCAGTTTGCTACAATCTTCGAAACCATGTTTTCACTTAAATGCCATTTTACATTTTAGAAGCCATTTTATAACTTTTTGTGCTTTTTTGGCTTTGCGTACGAGCAGATTTGCCTCAATTTCTCCAAGCAAAATTACCGGAAGTGGCTGTTAATTAGATGCAGAAGCCGTTTCTGAGTGTTCTGAATGGATTGTAAACTGGCGCGTTGCAATAAAAAGATGGTTTAGAAAATTGTTGCAAACTGGCCGTTTCAAGAGCTTTCGAACGGTGTAACTATCATACTGATCTGATACTTCTGCGCCGAGTTAGAGGTGGTGTTTTTTATTGGGACACCCTGCAAAGAAAAGATTAAAAAAAATTTAAGAAGAACGGTACATAAATAAAATAGGGAAAATAAGTAAGCGCACGATCAAAAATAGTGTTTATTCCCCCGATCCGTAGACTTTGACCTAATAGGTCGCTGGACAATGCCGCTGGCATCCTTTCAGGCTAGATCCACTGGCGGCTTGCCAGGAGGTCTCTCTCCCGCTCAGGTCATTTGCCGCCCAAGTCTATAACTAATCTAGCTATCGGCCAAAAATATGTAAAAATTCAGCAATTAAAATCTTTACTGTATTTTTTTTGATACTCTAGCAAATCGCCGGGCCAAAATCCCGGTAAATAGCGGAAATTTCTCGAAAAATCAAAAATCGAAATCGAAATCGTAAAATTTTGGCATCCTCGAACTGAGGGGAGGGGTAAGGTGATGTCTAGCCTGAAAGTTTTCCTAGAATACAAAATCGTTTTAGACATGGATTGTTTTCTGGTGTAAAAAAGCTGCGCCGGTATTTTTCCGGCCCTCGATCGAACAGCATTTTCAATAAAACTGAAAATACTGAAAATCTAGAATTTTCGACTTTGAGGCGGTTGCAAAATTTTATATTACTTTTCACGGCCTTAAATCATTTGCGTAGTATATTTTTTGCCGTTCTATCAAATGGCATTAACGAAATGTCACAGTAATCTAAGATATTACAAATAATGAGTGCCTTCTACGTCAATTTATCCTATTCCAATGATCCCATGTGCACCAGGTTGAAGATAAAGATTTTAGGGAGAAAACCCTGGTATCTACGGTTTGGTATTATTAAAATTTATTCGCATCAAAAACCTGATTAAAACAAAGTAACAAAGCGGCTGATGATCGCGATAAAAACGACGAAAGTCGAAGTTGTACCCGCGGCGCCACGGGTCGTCTTCTTCAACTCGTCCGTCGGCAGCGAGTTGCACAGCTGGCCGTTACAAATTTGAAAATACGCGGAAACTGAAAATTGTCTTTTTTTTTGTAAACTATAGGGGAAACATGGTTAGATGTATTTGTAAAACAAAGAAAATATCGCATATAACTGTTTCCTAGCTTCTCCACAGACTCACAGTTGGAATTTCTGATGAACGACAACGTGGATGCCTCCCTGGGTCCCATGCGGCAGTTCCGGATCTCCACGTCGAACGGTTTCTTGAAGGCGGTGACGGTGATGTGCATATGAACGCATTGGTCCCGCTTGCACGTCTCCATTGACGGCTAAATTTTTTTAAATTAAGAAATGTTTCTGGCTCGTTAGCGGGGGGGGGGGTGGGGGATTAGCCGGTGAATTCTAACTTTTCCGAAGTTTCCATAGACTCCAAATAATGAAGAATGGACTCTTTTGATAGCATTTCCGGCTAGACAACGTTCTTCAAAAAGTATTAAACTTGGTCTAAATTGTATTAGAAATAGATAAAAAGGGAATTAAAAAGAGTAAAAAAGCAAAATCAGACAAAATCCAACGTATAAATTTACATTTGTTTGTTTTTACAATTCAAAACGGCTAAAACTTTTCAAAATCGATGCCTTATTATAATAGAGGTCATGCTGAAACGTACCCTACCCCCCGCTACTGAACAAGAACCAAAAGCATTTCTCAAAATTGCCTACATCAACTGTGCTGCAATGGGTGGTGAGGTTGGCCCCGCGTGCTTCCGTGAGGATCCCGGCACCCCATCTGAAAATTATTTTGGACATCACCATCATCACGCTGTGTTCGAGAAAAGTAAAAGCACTCACTCTTCCTGTTCCAGTTTTTCCAGCATCATCGGATCTGCTTGCAAGCAGCTGAAGCATTTGTCGGCATGGGTGCTGTGGAGGTAGAAGCCGAGGAGGCAGGGAAGCACTAGAAGTACGCGAAATTGGGCAGCCATCCGACGATAAGACAATCGATAAGCCTGAATAGGGAATGGTATACGGTTTCTAGAGGCGTAACGAAGAAGGCACTAACGAATTCCTGCAGAAGGAATTAGATTTATAAATTTTGAGAACTTCTTTACGCAACGGGATGGTTACTAGATTTTGCAAATTGGGAGAGTTCAAGACTATTGAAAAAAAGAAATGTAAAAAGGCTTGCATGCGGCTGGACTTCGCGCTACACCTGCGGTCCCTCCCCCGCCGAAACGCGCGCGACCTGGCTCACTATGCCCAAAATTGTGCAAACATGCGCCCCACTCGTTTTGCTTTGGCGTCACCTTCAAAGTTTAATCAACCTTTAATAATTTAATCGAATACTTTATCATAATTCGTTTATCAGTTTGGGGATTCTGACCGCGCTCTAACCGGATCCGAAGGGAGCTAGGCTCTGGCTCTTTTCCACTTCGAGTTGAATTTGGGACGCAACGGACGGACGGACGGACACCATAAAAAAATTATTATAGTGGATTGGATTCTGTAAAAGTGACAGATTTGAGATTACAGTAGCCTGACTAGTTCAAAATCAAGCAGATGCACAGCAGAGCAAAAACCTGGTCTCAGCCTCCCCTCCGGGCATATTGACCTTTCTAGGGCCATGCTAGCTAACTGTTGCCCCAGGCATACTTGGAAAGTATCCATCACCTGCTGGGCAAAAAGATCCCACGGATGTTGCCATCGATTGAGCGGGAAAGGGATGATATAATCGATCACGTGCCTCGCTTGCCTCTAGTATGGTCATACGACCTTCATTAAAGGGGCTCCGAAACCTGGTCCACGGGCCCCGCTGTGATTCTTGGCAAAAGCCAGATGGTGCGGCAGCGCGACCGCGTCGCGTGTGACCTTTTCCCCTGTTGGACGCGAAAACGCCCGAATTTAAAAATTCCGATACTATTTTTGAATCCTCCAAAAAAATTTGATCATTCCAGACTTTTAAATTATGAAAATTGATCAGAGAATCACCGAGATCGAGAGATTGGGTGCCTTACATGGCACTACGACATGCAATCGCCGCGCGCTAAACAAGTTTTTTCTCAAACATTTTACGTTTTTTTTTCGCAATCAGGCTACCTTTTTACCATTTTGCAGTGATTTCTTTTTTTTTTTCAGACGGTTCCACACCCCCGCACGCACGAAACTGACTGGGCCCCTTTAAAGGGGTACCGGCGGCATAGGTCGATCTCCCAAGATGGACTGTTTGGCAAGGAGCCAACAGGGCAGAGACACGCAGAGACTTTTTCTTTCGCTCGTGTCATCGATTATTTATTTCGTCGTTAACCCCTTAAAGGAATTGGGAAATAACAGAATCTACCCTTATCGTCGACTGGACGATGCTGACTACTCGACAGGTCAAATGACACGCTCAAGCATGCATGAAAGCATTAAAATCGAGTCGCCTGCGAAAAAAATTTACAAAGCGTTTGGAGTCAGCATTTGCAGCGCGTAGCTGTCAAGATTCTAAACCCGTCGTTGGAACGAGTCGAATCTCACCCTGTATCCCCCTTTAGATGTAAAATTGTTGCTTCACGTGAAACGCCAAATGACACCTTGAACATGGCCTCGAAAGTAACAAAGTTGTGGCGTTGGAGCAACAAAACCTGAAGAGTTTGCCGGTCGCTAGGCGTTCCGCGTAGCTGTCTAGACCGAGGCGATGGGAGGGGTAGATTTCCGCGCTTTCTGATCCCTTTAAAAACAAGTACAACGATTTCTAGCAGTTCAAACCGCTCCACAACCATTCGAATTCGCAATTAAAAGCTGCAACAAGTTTTCTCGCGTTTTGAATCTTGTAAAAATTTTTGGAAAAAAGAGGTTTGCGCGGCTAGTTTAGAGGAATAGCGGTATTTCCTTTTTTGCAATATAAACACGATGCAATTTATAAAAAACCCTTGGGGTAAAATTCCTCTGCAAAAATCGATCGTTTGCGAAGAAGCAGGTCCGTATAATTATCTTTTATTAACAAAGAAAGATGGTTTAGAGAGCAGTTTTGGTAAGTTGATCGCTTGCGCAGCGCGATTGTTTATACGGCCCTGGTGCCGTTCCATACAGCGTCCTTCAACTCCTGCGCCGACAACTTGTTACACATCTTGCTCTGGCATTCGTTGGTGTACATCGACCCTGAAAAATTCGGTATAATGGTGAAGAGGGCGTTATGTAGAGAAGCGTGTTGCTTATCCGGAGGGCGCAAAGGTTCTTTCGCATTATCGGGCGGGGGGGGGGGCGGTAGGGGTGGGACCAACGTTCTAAGGATCCCATTTTGCTAGTAAACGTGTTTCTGACCTGTTTTGCTACTCGTAAACGTAGAATCTTTACAAATGTTGATTAAGAATACAAAAAAAAACTTTGAAATTTTTGATAAAAATACAAAAATAGTGCTTCTTCGACGAAAAACGAAATTCTCACACTCATTTACAAATTTTCCAGATTTTTGAAAACCCCTAAGATATAGTCAAATTTAAATTTAAAAACATTAATAGTTCAATAACGATTTTCTGAACAATTTCGGGACTTTTAGAAAAAGTGGTTTCGGACTAGCGGGGGCAGGGGGAACAGTTTTTGTTTTTCACCTATACCTGTTGATGTTATATAAAATATTTTTACGATGTTTCTTGTAGTTTTTGTATGCTGGAAACTATCAAAAACCCTTAAAAATTTTGAAATTTTGAAAATATTGACTTTTTGTGTCATTTTTCACACATTTTTAGTCAAAAGGAAAAAATTTCGAAAATGCGTGTTATTTTTATATTGTTTCTATATTCAAAAACTATGTAAAATGCCAGAAAAATGATTTATATTCTCTTATAGGGTCCTGGAGAAGCACAGGGAAAAATTTGGTCCCGACGCTAAAAAGCCCCCGCCCTCGCTAACAGTCCAGAACCGAACCCCCGCCCCCCCCCCCGATAATGGAAAAAGAACCGGCGTTAAAGCTGAAGCTATAAATCTAAAATTTAAATGCATTAAAATGGAGAATACTTACAGTTATCGAATCTCACGTAATACCACTCGAGTCCTTTCCCTTCGCCGCATTGCCGGACATCGATATCGAACGGCTTTCCATAGGCCGTCACAGTGATGTGGGCATGGATACATTTCGTATCCTCACAGAAATCCATTGGAAAAACCTACAAAAATTGCAATACGTTTTTTTGTGAAACTAAACCTTAATCGTGGCGCAGTTCTGATTAAAGTTTGCGTTGCGGGCCATGCTCACCACAGTTTGGGCCCAACTAGAACTAAAAAAAACAAGTAATTAAGGTGGTAAAATCGGTGGGAAACTTTGAAACGCGGAATCCAGGGTGTTCCAAAAAAGACCCGCTTCTAGCAGTCCTCGGCCGTCTCCGACTTTGACGATTTATGTATGTATCGAAAAGCTCTCGACGAGCTGAAGAGCTCTGTGCCTTCCGACTTTCAAAAGTCTCAAATGTTTCGGAAAATTTTTGATATTTTGCGAATTTTTGATGCTTCACAGAAGGTTTTCTTACAAAACTGCGATTTATAAATTTTTATGGGTTTTGCGGCAGCCTAAAAATGGCTTTTTGGAAGGGAAAACGAGGCCCTTGGACAAAATACAGCTGGAATCGCGCTTTAGCCATTAAAATGAGTTTTTAAGAAAAACGTGTAGCTTTTGCACAAGAATTGCAAAGAAATTCCAGAATTTTGAAAATCGGACAGCGCATCGCGGACCGCTGGAGGGATCCTTTTTTGGGACGCCTTCTAGTATGATCCTTACGTGTCGTTTCTCAGCTTGTCCATCAGGGCCGGGTCGGTTTGGTAGCAGCTGAAACAGACGGCAGCTACTCCATGGAGGTTGAAGGCGGCGAGGCAGGTGAGCAGCAGGAGCACGGAGAATCGAGCGAGCATCTCGGTGTCGTCTCAGGGATGAACGATCTAGTTGATGCTCAAGGCTGAAAGAGGAGTGTTGTCGAATCGTTACTTGGAGAGGCAACAGAAATTGGAAAAAAACGCGGGAAAAATTGATGAAATGTGCGGGAAAGTTGCGAATGGAATCAGGCAGGCACGCATGCCAGGTCACCGAATCTTGCCTCGGGTGCTGTTTTACCGTAGGCTAGCCATAAGAGAGGAGGAAGAGGGGAGAGAGAGAGAGAGAGAGAGAGAGAGAGAGAGAGAGACAGAGGGAGAGATATCACATCGATATACCGCTCATTTCAAGTACGGATGCCGGGGCCTGGCTATGTGCCTAACCTACAGCCTTCTTCAATATTTCCTCAATGTTTTATCTTGAAGGTTTACACAAGAAAGGCTGAGATGTAGTTTGAATTACGACAAATATTTGTTTTCTAAAACCTTCGAGCTAATTACCTGATTACAGTATCTAGCCTCCTTAAAGCATAATAACATTTTTGAGACAGACCCGACAATATTTTAGCGCCGTTTAGGAAGCACTGGCAAAGTCTCAAGGGTTATTTGACATTAAACACTTTTATTCACAACGTAAAAAGGATCAGAGCAATGTAAGAAATCCAAGGATGATGACGAACAGTGACGAAGAGACGATAGTTGAGGGAGCACCGACATTGCGGATGGCCTTCATCAGGTCGGCCGTCGACAACTTGTTGCACAGATCATTCGTGCAGTCTTGGATCCAAGCGGTAACTGAACATTGCTTTGTCGATTTCATTGTGGCATCGAAAGCCAATCGAAAAAGTTATAAAATTGCCGGAAAAATAGTTTTTTAGTTGAAAATGTCAATGAATTAAAATTCTTTAAATTTTCTGCGGTCTTGCGATATTTTCTAGACCAAAAACCACTAATAATACTAAAGAATTTACTATAAAACTCTGATTTTTGTCCTAGAAAGACATTGGCAAGATGCCCCCGTTAAACTACGCTTCTCCCCTCCCCCTCCCCCCTCCACGGATTCAAGATCCGCAGATTCGACAATTTGGGGGAAACTTCGGCCAAGAAGAGGTTTTTTAGTCTCGCTTAGAGTTTTTAAAGGTCATCAGGACTTACAGCCGGGATTGCGAGCGTAGAACGATCGAGGATTCGATTCGGTCCCCGGTTGGCAGTTCCGGATCTCGACGTCGAACGGCTTCGCGTAGTAGGTGACCGTGATGTGCGCGTGGACGCATTGTTGCTGCGACTCACACGTTTCCGTTGGCGACTAAATACGCAAATTGGCGATTAGCATTTCGAAGTAAAGACATACCCATTTTCTAAAATCAACGTTTCGAAGGTACTGTTCTATTTGGCCGGTGCAAAAATCTATGCCGGGAAACCTTTTATTTTTCATTATTCGGGGCTGAAATCAAAACTCGTAGTCGATTTTTTGACGCATTATCGATTGGCGTTAAAAAATCCTTTAAAAAATGCCGAAAATGTCGAAAATTAGCGTTCCACTCCAGGTTTCCAGGTGGAAACGAGTTTTAAATCTTGTTCTTGCTAGAAGTCTTTTAGGTATTACAATTTTTGGATGCCCTGTCGAATGTCCATTTCAAAATATCGAAAAATACCGAAATATATCGAAAACTAGCGTGAAAATTAACCAAACTAACTAACTAGCTATGCTCACGGCATAGTTTTTAAAACGAATTGTTAGTTTGATGTAGGAAGTTTCGAAATGGTGTCTTTTCCAAATCGATGAAATCTTCAAAATGATGAATTTCAAAACGAAGTGGTGATTTTCGAAATCTTCAATGGGCATTCAAAATGCCTTTGCCAAGCTTCATACGTCGACTGTGCCGCAGTGAGAAGAAAAATTTGCGCCGCGTGCCATCCTGATGACGTCTTTGCCTAATCTGAAAATTGGCAAAATCGTTTATATTTTTCCCTTTGGCCTTGTTTTCCACTGGTTTCCGGAGCGAAAAACCGTAGGGTTCGAGGTTCGGGAGCCGCTTTGGAAAATAGGTACTCACTTTTCATGTCGAAGTTTCTCAAACATAACGGGATCGGCTTGTAAGCAACTGAAGCATTCGGTGGCCACTGTGTAGGTGGTCAAGCCAAAGAGGCAGGTGAGCAGCAGCGGCAAGGACGATCGGGATATCATCTGGCTTCTTCGGATGGTAAAGTGTTCAGGCTTAAAAGATACTTTTAAAGATAAGTTAGGAATAAATTAAATTAAAAGATATCATCACCAAAAAAAACCCTCCCGCGTTTGGCCGCCTTACATCCATGGTTCCCAAAACTGGTCCAGAAGTGAATTGGACTAACGGCAATCCTGGTTATAGCCCGCCAGCTAAAGTAGTTTTTGTGATAAAACAAAGATAAATTTTATCTTCCATTTTTGATAGGATTTTCGTGAGAATACCTATCCCTGTTAAATGTAAATGTTTCGGCAAGCCTTCCTCACCACTAAAAATTTTTCCTAACAAAAATTAGCCAACGAATCGCCTGTTTAAACGACTTCCACAACCCTAGTCCCCATCGATCTTAAGCGAAATGGGCAATTCTGAGCCGGAAGTCGATGCAAATCGATGTAAAGTCGAAAAGATAGCCGAAATTTCGGCCCGAAAAACCTGTTAAGAACAGCGTTAAAAAAAAATCAGTATTTTGTATAGAACTCGAGGACTACTGTAGCGATCGGATTATAGCCCAGGATTTTGGTTATTTAGGGTCCAACACACCCTTGTGCAAGGTATCGGACCGCTTGGATGAAAGGCGGCCAAATTATGGGGGGGGGGGCGTTTTTCGGACACCGAGTACATCTATTAAAATCTTGCTTAAACAGGGGGAACGCTATATATAAAGGTCCATTTAAGATAACATGACGGTAAAAGAAAGACCAGTAAACGCATCCGCGTTCACCCCCTTGAAAAGCACAACATCGGTGTAATCGGGGCTGTAATCTGGTTCAAGTTCCCGGCAGAACTCTCGAAATACTCCCGCCCAGGACAATGCCCGAAAGTTTAGAAATGCGCGGGAGGTCAAGAGTTTGGCATTGGCTAGCCATTGTCGCATCCCACCTAGGACACGGTGCCAAAACTGACCGCAGGCGCCATTCCAGGGCATCCCTTAGCTGATTGCAAAAAAAGAGCCACACGTCGTGGCTGCAAGCCATTGATTGATGGATTGTTTACGACAGATCCGCCGAGGTCAGAGATCAGCCTGGAAAGTGCCGTAATTCAGCAAGAGAATTGGGTGCCGGGCTGTTCTGGACTGCAAATTTCGAAAATCGAAATCACCTGCAGGTCTTTACTTTCCCAGAGCCTTAACATTTGTCTTTTATTCACAGCAAGAATAAATTCAGTATAAGGCTCGCTGATTCGCGACGCGCGGCTTAGCCCTTCACCACGGCGGCCTTCTTCAGCTCGTCAACCGACAGCTTGTCGCAGCGATCACCCTCGCAGGCTTGCATCCAGATAGCTGAAAAAGTCATTGGTATCAACTATCATAATTTCCTTGAGATGCCCGTGTGTGTGAAGTCAAATTCAATTCATGAAAAAATCTCTAGCCAATTTCGAAGTGGAAATTGATCAGGATAATCGAAAACGATCACGGTTCCTTGATTTTGGTGAAAAACACTACCATAACTGCTGTATAACTTTCAAAATAAAAGTCCGCAGCAAATTTGGAAAACGGATTCGGAATCAGCGAAAAGTTCTTCACAAGATGTACTTGGTCCCGAATCGAAACTCCAACTTGAGTAAAAACACTTTACAGTAAGTAGTTTTTCCAGGGGGATTCGGCTATGCAAAGTATTCAAAGCTATCGGGAAGTTTCTAAGTAGTTCAGGTATCGAAGTTTTTGCAGGGGTGGTTTGCTAGAGGTATCATCGCGGGCATTATTGAAGGTAGCGATGTAATGTGGTGGTTTAGAACATGGAGGGTAGCCCGAGGCGAGCCGATGCCAGTCGCGAAGTGGCTGTAATCGGCCGATCTTCTTATACGGCGGGCACCGCATCCTTTTCCACAGGGAGTTTCGGCTATAGGGGGTATCTGAAGCCATCAGGAAGGTGGGGGTATTGATGGGGATAACGTCAGGCTGTGGGGGGCGCGAGATATGCCGGGTAGCTGGCAACCAGCTAATTTCAGTCGTGAAGCGGCTGAAATAGCTCGCATGGATAAACTCAACACCTACCCCAGTTGTCTCCTTTCTGTCCCTCCACTTTGTTTTCCCACTGCTCCAAGAGCTTTCCTGTGGCGCAGGTACGGATGTGTGTAGAACCAAGCTTTTGAATTTCAAAGTACGCATGAATGCATTTGTTTCCCGGGCACGTCGACGTCGTCCCCTGAAATTCGATCCCTGTCTGGCATCCAACTGTGAACCTCTAAGGTTGTCGCGCAGTCGGTGCTCTCCTGGACGCCGTTGGTGAATTCTGGCGGGCTGAAAGAAGGGATGACTTTTCATACGATATGCGGCCTGGCACATTGTGTTTAGATGCGTCAGTTCCCTCGTCAGGTCTGCGACACTAGAGTACTCTATGGGAAAGCCAGTAAGCAAACCGCTAGACTTGACTTTACCCGTACCCCCAGCCAAAAGTTCCGACATTTTTTCAACTTTTCGGCGATTTTTGGAGATGTTGGCTACGCGATTCGATAGATCATCAAAGATATACTAAGAGCTTTAATTACAGACCAAAATGATGTAAAATAGAAAAGTAATGGCGAAAAGCTTGTGAGTTCCGGCTCGGGGGGATAACTTACAAAGCGGGAGTGCCAGCCAGCGCCATGACCTGCTGAAGAAGCTGCAGTCCTTGGGCGCATTGGTAGCAGTCGGCGGCAACGGTGTCGAGGCGGAACCCTAGCAGGCAGGTGAGCAGCAGAAGGGCCGGGACGCGTCCTGACATCTTGCAGAATTGAAGGGAAGATATCCGAGGGATGAGGGCCGTGGTTTTATACCTGGTTCAAGCCATGAATGTTAATTTCTTACGGGGGCGGCCGTGGTCAAAATCGCGATCCGCAGCGCGGTGTAAATCACCGTTATGGTCGCCGCAAATAATGCTTTCCCCGGTATCGATAAAAACGAAAAAACGGAGGAAGAAACGAAAAACGAAAACGAACATTTTATCTACGTTCGTTACGTCTACGTTTTTTCTCAATTACCTTGATAAAAATTCAAAGGAAATTTGGCCAAAAACCGCTGCACGGCGTTGCTATTACAAGCGTGATATCAGCTAAATAATGATTTGACGGATTATTTAGAAAGGTTCTTTTACATTATCGGGGAGGGACACTTTCCCTAAGCATAAAACCTGGTCAATTCCCATTAAAAAATGCAAAAAATATAGTTTTTTCGACAAAAAGCGACCGTTTTTGACCAAAATTTCGACTTTTTAAAAATGGTTCGGAGGTTTTAGCTAGTTTTTCTAGCTACAACATATTTTATTTTACCAAAACCGGCTCGGTTGACTTTACCTCCCCCCAGCCTGAGGGTCCCAAAGTTTTCGATATTTTCGTTATTTTTTTGGGATTTTTTGACGTCATTAGATATGGCATCAAAAATATACTAAGAGTTTTTATGGCAGCTCAAAATATTGTAATGCAAAATAGTTCTAGCAAAAACAAAAAAAAACTTCCAAAAATGGGGTTAAAAAGCTGGTTTTTATACTTCCGTTATTTTTCGACCTTTTCAATCGCCATCCGATAGAGCATCAAAAAATATATTAAGACTTTTAATTACAACCAAAAATAATGTAAAATGAAAGAGCCATGTCAAAAACAAGCAAAATTCTAATAACCGCAGAAACACTATTTTAATTGTATAAATTTTTATTCTTAAGTTTTTGCAATTCCCGGCCAGGGGATAATAGCTGGGACCTAGGGCTATCGATTGGCGGCCTTAAAAAAATTTTTGGGGCTTTCCGGCTGGGGGGTAAAGTAAACTCTTGCCCTAAAACCCTATGAAGATACCTCCCAATGAAGTTACTATGCATTTCTAGCCTTATGCAATGTTTATGCCCCCGATAATGCGAAAGAACCTTTTAAAGACCGAGCAATAAACTTAAATTTTGAGAAACGAAAGCCGGTGTAACAATTAGCCCGATCCGAGTTTCTTCCGGACCGCTAGTGGTAGACGGACTCCTTGGTACCACGTCCCTGAAATGTTTCAGGAAATAGCGTTTCCGGCGCGCCCGCCAAATTTATTCACATCACAAAGGCAAATCAGAAGAAGGCAAGGATATTGGAGGCGAAGAAGGTGACGACGGGGAGCACGAGGTACGAGGCCGTCGACGATTGCTTCTTGGCCGCTTCTTCAGCGCGCTGCTTCATTTCGGTCATCGCGATCTTGTTGCACAGATCGCCTTCGCAGGAATGGCCCGTTATTGTCGCATCAGCTGAACGAGACACATGAAAAACTACATATTCGAAGAGTTCCGGGATCTTATGCTCGGGAGGGGGGAGAGTGAAAGGTTCTTGACTGTTAGCAAGGCGGTTTTAGCGGGGGTAATAGTTAATATACCAAAATGTTCGCCTTGCTCTGGCGAGTATTTTGGTGTACTTTACACACCAGTAGGTTAACGCCGAGACACGGTAGTTGGTGTCCGGCTGGGGGGGGGTAAACGACACTTAAAGGGATAGTTTAACGTTTAGAGCTTGGGCTGGTACCTTGGGAAACTATGGACGTAGGCACAGTGCGCCCGAACAGTCTCGGCTCCCTGTTCATCTACAGGTGTGTAAAGTATACCAAAATGTTCGACTTGCTGTGGCGAGGGTAAGAGTCTAGAAAACCCCCCCCAGCCGGCACCAACTTTTGTATCTCGGCCCCCCTTTGTGCTAGCGAGCTCTAAAGTATACCAAAATGTTCGCCGTAGGCTAATTAGTAAGACTACATTGCAGTTCAGTCAAAAAAAGTAGCGAAAAATAAAAATAAGGAAGGTAGAAAGGTTGAAAAGTCGGCTGGGGGGGTTTCCTAGACTTGAGCCGTGGCGAGTATTTTGGTATACTTTACACACCTGTAGATGAACAGGGAGCCGAGATACGGTAGGTGGGGGTCGGCTGGGGGGGGTATCCTGAGTTTAGCCGTTTTTGGATATAAAAACAGTATAAAAATAATACAGAAAATAATAATCAGTTTTCAAATGATTGAAATTTTTTAATTTTAATTTTCGGTTCAAATTGTTTAAAAATCATCCCGAACGGAGCTGCTGGCCGCTAAAGGCAGTACTTTTTTGGGGCCGGAGAGGCTTTTCCCTATCTTCTTTGGCCGAAACCCCACTTACCTTTCGGTAGCGGAATTGATCCATAGCCGGGCGCCCACTTCTCCAGCCAGATCCCGGTGGCGCAGGTGCGCACCTCCAACTGCTCGACGGTCGCTTCCGGAGTCTTCGAGTCGATGTGCATGTGGATGCACTTGTTGGTACCCGAGCACTTCTTTGTCGAATCCTGCATGAAGGCATTAATGTAGTTTTGAGCCGAATAATCCACCTTAACGTTCTCGCAATCGACGGAGGGCTCGGCGCCGTTGAGGATCGATACGAATTCCGGTCTAAACAAAACCGATAGAATTATCGCGGCCCTGCGGGCTTTTGAGTCGAACAGGGTCTCGGCATTTGGTTGTCTTCTACCCAATCAGGAACAATTTTTTTACCAGCGATTGGAAACCCATAAAAACTATGTGCAGCCAAATTTTCTAAACTAAATATTGTGAAACAATAAAGTTATCGCACAAAAACCGAGTTTTAGGAAGCGCTGGTATTCATTTTTGGCTATATTTTCGCAATTAGCATGCCGATTTTGAGCAATTTTCCGAAAAATGTTCATCTTCGGCTCGGTTTTTGCGAATTTTGATAATAAAAAGCTATGAAATACCTAAATTTAACGTAATTTTGGTATTTCATAGCTTCTTTAGGTGGAAAATTTCTTTAGGTGGAAAAGTGCCCTCTTCATTTTTGCTAAACATTTCGAGCTCAAAACCGCCAAACTCCTAGTGCAAAGGGCAGTAGAACGAAAACCCACACGCTGAGATAGTGGGTGAGGGCCCGGTCGCTGCCCTGGATGCAGTGGTAGCAGTCGGCGCGGGCCACGTCGATCAGGTAGAAGCCGAGCAGGCAGGTGAGCAGAAGAAGAACCGGAACGCGAGCCATCGTTGTTGGTGAAATAAGTCCAGGTGCCGGTGAAATCTTTTTATATCTGGGCCCATATGCAATTCTTGGGTTCAATCCGGTTCCAGGATTGAAATTACTTTTGGGAATTTGGCGGATGCAAATTGCACATTCATCGGATGGCTAATTACCAGAGGTGCACAGCGCTACCTTGTTAAAATTTTCGCGTCTCTGTCTGAGTGTCTGTGTGTGTGCCTTGGAGGCTCGATTTGAGGGAACTTGGGAAAAAATAGTACGACATGTTCAAATCCTCCACCACTATGGGTATTTGTCATTTTCCGACGATTTCGGACAGCACATGCCCATGAAATGCGACAAGGAATAGCGTTTCCGGCGCGCCCGCCAAATTTATTCACAACACAAAGGCAAATCAGAAGAAGGCAAGGATATTGGAGGCGAAGAAGGTGACGACGGGGAGCACGAGGTACGAGGCCGTCGACGAAGGGCTTTGGGCGGCCGGAGGCTTGAAGTGCTGTTGCAATTCGGTCGTCGACAGCTTGTTGCACAGATTGCCCTCGCAGGCGTGCCACATAACCTCGAAATCACCTAAAAGAGGGATTCGTGGCAATTGGAAAAGCATTTTGGGTTTAGAGCGGACTAGCAGAGATTATTAGGGAAAATCACTGGCAGCATTTGACCAGAAATTAGTTAATAGGTACGACTCTAATTTACCCCCGCCCCGAGCCCCAACCTTTCAGCCATACGCCTTATAAATCCGTGGGGTACCTCAAAAATTTTTTTGATATTCTCGTTATTTTCACGTAAATTTTTCAACGCTATTCGATAAGGCATCGAAAAATATACTAAGAGTTTTTGTTACAGCTCAAAAAAAACTTTCAAAATTGGGTTGAGCGGCTGTTTTTCGACATTCGCGCTATTTTTTCGACATTTTACAGATGCCATTCGATAGAGCATCCAAAAATATACTAAGAGTTTTAATTTTAGTTGAAAATAATGTAATATAAAATATTTATGACGAAATAGATATTGAACTTGTTTAAATGGAGGACATAGAAAGAAAGCAAATTTTAACAAAAAAACGCAAAAAAAATAGTTAGGTTGGCCCCAACTGTCTGTCCCCACGCATAAAATCCCGCCCCCCGCATAACCCTCATATACTCAACTTTCTCGTTCTGATAGCCGTTCCCCCATTTTTCGTCCTGTGTCGGGACGCATGCACGGAGTCCCAGCTGCCGGTCGGTCGCGCCAGGCTTCATGTTGAAAAGCAGGTGGAGGCACTTGTCGGTGCCTTGGCACTTCCGTGTCGAGTCCTTCAAAGAAGTAATCGATTGCAGTAATCACCACGATTTTACCTTCGCGTGCCAACAATTAAGACTGATCTTCGCGTCGCCAAACAATGGGCCAAACTTCTTACTAAAAATGAAAATCTTGCCGGCGTGCGGGACAACGGATAAAGTGGCAAGATTTTACTTGGGCAAACTCGAGTTTCCCCCCAGCCCTAGCTTTTCAGACGTAAGTCGTATTAATGCCTGAAGTATCTCAAAATGTTCGCCGTCGTCGAATTACTATAAAAAAGTTGTTTCCCTACTTCAAAAATTGTTCGGAACATTTTTATGACAATCTTAAATCCGGATTTTCTTTAGTTCATTTTTGCTGGTCCAAAGCGAGTTTTCGTATCTCGGCGCACGGCGAATTTCCAGAGCAGTCAATTGTACGAAAATGTAGCTCTTGTTCTGTAAAATCAGCCTACAGTACCTTTGAATCGGTAAAAATAGCGAAAAAAGAAAATATTCGTGTGATACTTAATATTTTCACATTTCCAAAACTTATAAAAAAAATTTCTAGCAATTTTTGGCGTCAGGAAACTACTTTTTCATAGTAGTTTCACCACGGCATAAATTTTGAAAAACTCCATGCCAAATAAACCTAAAATCCGCAGTATATTTTTGCTGCTCTGCCGTATGGCAAATTCAGAATGCCGAAAAATAGCGAAAATATGGAAAACGAGCTATTTGAAACCATCTTTGAAAGATCATTTTGATTTTTGGCCTAACTTTTTTATGTCCGAATGTGTTGATTTGTAGTAGTTACACGCCTAGTAATGGCGTCAAGAGGGCCCCGAAAAAGCGGTAATCTCAAAAATTTTGGGACCCTGGGGGGGGGGGTAAAGCACGCAGTGAAGCGATGGAGTCAAGGGCAAAATCACAATGAACCTACTCATCTTTCAGACGGATGTAATCCATTAGGTCACCATGCAAACAAGTGTAGCAGTCGGCGCGGGCCACGTCGATCAGGCAGCAGCTGAGCAGGCAGGTGAGTAGAAGAACGATCGCAGCGCGAGCCATCGTTTTTGGTGAAATAATTTACGGGTGTCGGCGAAGCTGTTTTATCCGGCCATCAGGTTAAATTCCGGAGTTGAAGCTATGCAAATTACCCATTCCTGGGTATGATTACGCCAATTTTTTGGCCTAGAGCCTGATTTTTACATTTAAAGCAGTAGAAGCTGTAAGTCGCGCGGGTTCTGGATTTTTGATTACAGTGCATATTTTGCTGGGAATAGTGATGTCAGCATACCGCAGTTGCATCTTGGAGCCGCTTCCCCGCAAACTACAGCATCTTTGCATACGAAAAGCCAGGTATATAAACAGGGCCACGATTCTCTGAACATCTGTATCTCAGCCCTAATAAACCAAAAGCGGCCGACTGAGAGCGTGACAAAATCCGAAATAAACAGGAGAATTTTAGAAAAAACATCATCAACGTTGAAATTTTTGCTTTTTCGGTCTAACGTCTATGAAAATGGATAAAAACAAGCTAAATCCCTAAATTTTGTGACTTGACTTAGGATAGCGGTCTTTATAATTTTTGGTTACCGGAAATTACTAAAAACATTATTAAAATAAACTACAATTTATCACTAAGCAGGTATAGGCTATGAAAAAATAGTTGGCAGCCGCCCCCCGCTAAAATAACCGCCCGCCGTCAACCTGGAAGCACTCATTTTTGTCATTGAAATTCGTGAGAATGATGCAAAGTAAAAAAATCATGGGATCAGACGAGCCATTCAAGTCTAGTGATAATCAATTGATATGGGTTCTCTAGTCCCGTAGGCCTGACTGTCGAGATGTTTCAGCCCGGAAGAACTGGCCGAAGGCGCCAAGGAGAGCACCGCCTGCGCGAACATTCTAGAGGTATTTATCTGGATCGTTTAACCGCTTACTCTTACTGAATTTCAGGGGACGACTCTGACGTGCCCGGGCAACAAATGCACGTATACGTACTTTGAAGTCGCAAATCTGGGCACTGTTCACATCCGGAACTGCGTGTCGCCAAAGCTCTTGGAGAAGCAGAAGTGGGAGACTGGAGTAGAGGCACAGGGCGGAGGTAGGAGTATTTTGTAGTTGAAAAAACTGGCTTGCTTTAGTCCTCTGGGGCCAAGCCTGCGAGGGTGATCGCTGCAACAAGCTGTCGACCGACGAGCTGAAGAAGGGCGCCGTGCAGAAGGCTGAGGGTGCCACGGCTTCCAGCGACTCGTCGTCCATCTCCGCCATGTTGCCCGTAATCGCCTTCCTCGTCGCCAATATCCCAGCTTTATTCTGAATTGATTTGTGATGTGAATAAATCGGCGAAACGCCATCGTGGGCGTGGCACCAGACATGTCTCCCCTTCAGTTATCGCATTTGAATAAGTCCTTTGAAGTGAAAGAGCAGCAGGTATTTTGGCGTCGATAGGAGTGTTCGGTGCTTGGCCCCTAAAATACGGATATTTTTGGGCCTATTTTTGGAAAATAATTTTTCACGGGACGGACAGAATGCCGGAAAAGGGCTTTCGAATAAGTTATAGTACGTAAAGCTTACGGTGATTTTGCGGAAATGTCCGATGATCTCGACAAGGCTCTATTCCTGCCCTCAAATTCAAAAAATTTTTTTGGATGAGTTATTTGCAAATGATACAGATTATAGCTTATTTGTTAGAGCCTTTTTAAATGAATACGACGTATTAATAGGTTGTTGCGAAATTAAACATTACCCGGGTCCTACAAGCGCATAAAAGTACGATGTTGATTACAGATTCGGAATCCCCGGGTCCGATTCGAACGGATCCACTTTCACCCGTGTTGATATCCCACGGTCAGCTTGAGTACTTCCCTTGTAAATAATAGGAAATTTCCAGATTCTTGCCAGCTGCGCCCGGGAGAATTCTTTACGCCAAGTCGAAAATCCGAAGCTACCCATTGATTTCAGTTTTCATCTGGGAGGCGCTTCACCGGAAAGTGCTGCATATTTGCATCCCAAAATCCAGGTATAAAAGCAGGCACCGATTTCCTCAAATATCGCTCCATCATTTCTTCAGGATGTCAGGACGTGTTCCGGTTCTTCTTCTGCTCACCTGCCTGCTCGGATTCTACATCGACGCCGTGGCCGCCGACTGCTACCAGTGCGCCGAGGGACTATCCTCGTTTGGAGAGGCCGCCAAGGAGAAGACTATTGTGGACCAGTAGGTTATTTTAATAATGTACCCAAGCTGAAAAGCCGCTTCGCGGCTTTTCAACCCAGGCCCAAGCCAATAAACTAATATGTTTTTAATCTACTATATATAAATTTCTAATGCCGTACGCCCGCCGACCGACCGGGAATTCAGCCAAATTTTGCATTCAAATTCCAAATTCAAAGTGTGCAATGCGGGGGGTCAGCGCTGGTAATTTATAAATAGGAAAAGAAATCCCCGAAAAGAAAGAACTTGCCGAAGCGAGCGAATGCCTCCGAAGAGGCCAGATTCGCCGAAGCGAACGTTTCCTCGAAGGGACAAACGTGCTACGAGAGCAAGCGGGTTGTCCCGAAGGACACAAACCTCACCATGAAAGTGAGGCGGGTACTCTTAAACGAGTATTTAAGTGGTTAAATGTTGAAGATGCATTGACCTATGTTTTGCATGTGTTTTCACGCATTGCAATCAGAAAATAGGTTCTGTTCTATTTCGCGTGGGGGAAAAACTGTGCGGGGGGAAATATCCTTCGCGGAACCTTCCATCTTTTCGCTATTTTCTCGGGATTTTTGCAACGCCATTCGATAGAGCATCAAAAAACATACTAAGAGTTTTTGTTTTAGCTAAAAATATTGTAATATAAAAAAGTTATAGCAAAAACACAAAAAAACTATTGAAACAGGTGCCGAAATGTTAGTTTTCGGCATTTTCGCCAGTTTGATATTTTGAACCCGTCATTCGATAGAGCATCAAAAAATATACTAAGAGTTTTAATTTCATCTAAAAATATTGTTTTATAAAATAATTATAGCAAAAACAAGGTTTATTCGGTGTTTCCACATGGGATCGTTGAGTCGAAAGCTAGTTTTCGACATTTTCGATAACTTTCAAAAATTTCTTTAATGCCATGCGATAGAGCGTGAAAAAATATACTAAGAGTTTTAATAACAATTCAAAATAGCATCATATAAAAGAGTTATAAACAAAACGAAGAAAATTTCCCCCGCGCACAGTTTTTTCCCCCACGCGAAATAGAACAGAACCAGAAAATAATAAAAAGGTTTCCCCGATAAACTTTCCCTCTGCCCCCCCCCCCGCTAACGAACCAGAACCGAGAGGCGTTTCGGCCCGACAGAAGTTTGACCACTAAGCCCATACCATTTCAGGATGAACGACTATACCGCCGGCGTCAAAGACGGCACCCCCCTGCGCGTCCATCGCCGAGGTACACACTTGACCACGGCAGCACGACTTAAATTTCAGGGGACGACGCCGACGTGCCCGGGCAACAAGTGCATCCACATGGTTGTTGACGTTCAACCAGCCGCCATTGTGCACCTTCGGAACTGTGCCACGCCAAAAGCCTTGGAGAAATGGGAGACTGGAGCGAAGAAGTACGAAGGAGGTAGCAAAGTTACTTGACGCTTTGCATTTTGTAGTTGACAAGAGTCCGCAAAAAAAACCCCCCCCCCCACTTTTGTATCTCGGCTCCCTGTTTATCTACAGATGTGTACAGTATACCAAAATGTTCGTCTTGCTCTGGTGAGTATTTTGGTAAACCATACGCAGCTGTATGAGCAAGGGGCTGAGATACAGTAGGTGGGGGTCGGCTGGGCGGGGGGGGTATCTGGAGTTTAGCCACTGACGATTCTGGACTGTTAGCTGTGACCAGGGACGTAGCGTAAGGTGGGCCCCCTGGGCCCGCCCCGAAATCGGCCGGGGCCGAAAATTTCATAAGGGGGGACCCTTATGATTTTTATTTTCTCAAAAATTTTGATGCCTGCGTCGCTATTTTTACACGTTTTTACTGCTATTTTTAGAGCTATGCAGCCTTTTTTTTCCAAACGCTGTTTTCTCGTTAATTTTTTGAGCTTTCGGAAAAAATTTTTTCGGGGTCCCCCGAAATTTTTTTCTGGCTACGCCCCTGGCTGTGACAGGGAAACCAATTTTTTCGCTGTTTCTCTACGGCCCTATAAGTAAAAATAAACTCTAGTAAACCTACTGGGAAAATTTCACTTTACGGTAACTAAATAAAATCTCGATTTTTCGACTGGAATAGATAGATCTCATCGAGTTCTTGCGTTTCCCGTTGCAAAACGATTCGGACCCGCTTTTAACAAAATTTATAAGCGTTTTAAAGTGGTTGGTTCACTTTACGGTAACCTCGTAAAAATGCGATTTTTTCGCCTGGGATAAATAGATCTCATCGAGTTCTTGCATCTACAATTGAAAAAACCTTTGGGAAAGTTTTTTGGAGGAGGCTACACTATATTTTTGACATTTGACTGTGACATTGTCAGGCAAGGCGGGCCGTCACTTCGGATGGGCTGCCGCTCCACTCTTTCGAAATGGGGGCGCCCCCGGCCGCTTCGCGCTGCTCGGGCGCCCGATTTCGAAACCCTGTACAAGCTCGCACCCATCCGAAGCGACTAGGCCCCGGGTGGCACGAAGCCTTTTTCTAGTAGCAGAGCGAAAGAAATAGCGATTAATTTCCCCCAAATCGAGTGACTCCTGTCGCAAAAACGTCTTTTTGCTGTTTCAGAAATTCAGAAATTCGGAGGAAGTGCAAAATGTGTGCTAATAAAGTTTTTCCTGCCCCTTATGCAGCGTCTTTGGTACCACAGTACGTTTACAACTATTACGTTTTTTCCGTACACAGGAGTCCCTCGTAGCCGAAACTGACTTTTTCGATGCGGGGTGAATTGGTTTAAAACAGCTATAACTTTTGTTAAAAGCGAGTCCCAATCGTTTTTTCAACGGGAAACGCGAGAACTCGATGAGATCTATCGATTTCAGTCAAAAAAATCGACATTTTATTTAGTTACCGTAAAGTGAACTAGCCAATATAAAATGTTTATAACTTTTTTTAGACGCGAGTCCCAATAGTTTTTTCAACTGGAAATGGTAGTACTCGACCAGATCTATCGATTCCAAGCGAAAAATCGACATTTTATTGAGTTACCTTAAAGTGAAATTTAGCCAACCTACTGGCGAAAACTTCTTGCATTTTACAACGTTTAAGTTATAAAAACAATATGACAAATAAAAATAATAAATTTTCAAATTTGAAGCTTAATTTTTTCTAGCTCAAGCAATTACAACAAAAATAAAAACTATTAACACTATAAAATAAATGGTACAATTCAAATAGGCGGGGGGAAGATTTAGGCGGGGGAAACCAACTTTTTTTTGTCGGCCCTGGCGGGGATAGCGATCAAATATAAAGTGTTTTCACATTGTTTTTAGCAAAATTTATGCCAAGCTAAATCGGAAAAACTTTTTAAAAAGTTGGAAAAACGCTTGAAAAAGTCGAAAATTTGGTCATTTTTGGGCCGAAAAAATGGATTTTTCGACCTAAAATTAAATTTTTTAATTAAGTTTTGTAAAGTTTTATGTTTAGGAATAGCTATAAACAATTTAGAAACACTTCCACTATTTATATAAAAAATATAGGCTTGGGCGGAAAAAATTTTGGTTTCCCCCGCCTAAATCTTTCCCCCCCCCGCCTATTTGAATTGTACCAAATAAATAATATAACGTCAACAGGCATAGGTAGAAAAACAACGTGTCTCCCCCTTGCTAAACCCCCGCTAACAGTCCAGAACCAAACTGCCGCTTGTTTTAGCCATTTGGGCCCACGCCTGCGAGGGTGATCGCTGCAACAAGCTGTCGGTTGACGAGCTGAAGAAGACCGCCGTCGATATGAAGGCCGAGGACGCCAAGGACGCCAAGGACGCCAAGAAGGCTAGTGGCTCGTCGATCTCCGCCATGTTCCCCGTCATCGCCTTCCTCGTCGCCAATATGCCAGTTTTCTTCTGAATTGATTTGTGATGATGTGAATAAATCGGCGAAACGCCATCTTTGGGGTCGCAGCACCTTTTCGCTATATAGCACTGCGACATACCGCATTTGAATAAGACCTTTGACGCGAAAGAAGAGCATGCATGTTTGGTGTCGATAGGAGTATTCGGTGATTAGCCGTGTTTTTAGATTTTAGTTCCTTACGAGATGGGTAGAACTCTGTGGTGATGGCGGCTGAAGGGTTTGGCTAGAGGCCCCAGGCCGGTTATAGGCGCTCCAAAATCTGTCGACGCCCCCACATTGGTTACTGGCAAATAGCCAGATGAGACCGCAACGCGACCACACGTGTTACGTGATCTTTTGCCACTGTTTGTGCAAGAAAAGGCTAGAATTTAAAAAATTCTGAAGCTGTTTCAGTAATCCTCGTCGATTTTTGCTTATTCTGGACTTTTTGATGATGAAAATCGATGAGAGAATCCCCGAGATCGAGAGATTGGGTGTCGTACAAGACATACGACATGTAATCGCTGCGCGCTCAAAACGTCGTTTTCGCCCCAAGAACATTTCGGTCTTACTCAAATATTTTACGTTTTTTTCGCCACGGAATCACTTTTCTGGTGCTTTTCGGCAGTGACCCTTTCGTCATTCGACCGGTAGGTTTAGTCCCCGCAGGCGCGAATTTTGACTTCCGTGCCCCTTTAAGTACAAACCTTTACGCCCACACATGAAGTCGACACAACCGAATGAGCCCAAAAAAACCCTGTTTGACTATGACGATAAAACATCTTTGTTCAGAAGCTGGATTTTTGACCCGAAGGGGCGTTAACTGTCCCAGACCAAAATCAAAAATTCCAAATAAAACAAAGGCCAGAATCAACGTCCGTTACGGTAAATGCGATGTTATCAGCACGCATTTTTCACGGCCAAAATTTCTTGAAAATGATGTTGGTTGGTTGTTCACAGGTTCACGGATCAGTTCGAAGATTTTTTTATGGTGAAGTATTATTGTGTTCATTGCGCCTCGCAGGAGTTAAAATAATGAATAAAACGTGATTCCAGGCCTTTAGAATGTCGATGGAAGCGTTTGTGCCAAAAAGCAAAATCGTGGGTCCACCCATCGATAGATTTCTCCATACGCCGCCGACTAGACCACAGACAGGCCGGATAACGTACGAAAATCATGCAAAAACTTACAATGCTTATCACTCATCACTGTATGGGCAGCTGAAAAAGTTGGAAGTGAATTTAGTATACTTCGCCGACCACCCGGACAATGTTTCTTACTGTTTTTGTGCAATATCTGGAACGAATAAATTTATAACGGGTCCGTGGCCGGTCGACAGTTATTGGCGGTTTCAGCCGCATGGGTGTAGAGGAGGCGAAGGTGCAGCGGGGATCGCTTGACCGTAACCTGAAGGTGGGTGGCGTGCCGTGGGGTCGGCTCCAACCACCCCCCAACCACCCCCCCAACCACCCCCCAACCACCCCCCAAACCACCCTCCAACCACCCCCCATCCACCCCACGCGACCACCCCCCAACCACCCCCCCACCCCACCCCCCAACCACCCCCGCGACCACCCCCCCAACCACCCCTGGGGTGGTACCACCCCGGGTGGTCGGCGAAGTATAGAATTTAGAGTTAGTTACTCTTAGAGCAATCGATTCGTCTCGCCAGTTATCTGTGTGCAAATTTTCAAATAAAAATTTGATGTCGAGCTGAATCTCCTGGTGAGGTGATTGAAAACATAACCCCGTGGTTATATTAGAAAAAGTACGGTAGTATGATGCCCAGTAAACACCGTACTAATGATGTTCCAAACCAGTGTTTTGCCACAAAAAACCAGTGTTTCCGGCGCGCCCACCAAATTTATTCACATCACAAAGGCAAATCAGAAAAAGGCATGGATATTGGAGGCGAAGAAGGCGACGACGGGGAGCACGAGGTACGAGGCCGTCGGCGAGTGCTTGGCCGCTTCTTCAGCGCGCTGCTTCAATTCGGTCATCGGTAGCTTGTTGCACAGATCACCCTCGCATGCCTGCTCCGTCACAGTGAGGTGACCTAAATGAGGAGTCAGCTCAAAAATTCCAAATGCCGTATTTCTTCCGATCACCGCCTGTGTTCGCTGATCAAAGCGAAACTTACGGGAAGACTCCAGATACCCCCCCCCCCAACTTTTGTATCTCGGCTCCCTGTTCATCTACAGGTGTGGCAAGTATACCAAAATTTTCGTCTTACTCTGGCGAGTATTTCGGTATAATTTACACACCGGTAGATGAACAGGGAAGCGAGATACGGCAGGTGGGGGTGGGCTGGGGGGGTATCTGGAGTTTAGCGAAACTTACTTCCAGGGATCTCCTTGCGTTGGTAGCCCGTCGTCCAGTTCGTCAACAAAAATCCCGTGGCGCAGGTGCGGATCTCCAACTGCTTGATGATCGCTTGCTCATTCTTCTTCTCCAGGTGAGCGTGGGAGCACTTGTTCGTCCCCGTGCACTTCTTTGTCGAATCCTGAACAACGTGAACACGTCGTGTTGCGACTTGGCCGAAGAATTCACCTTCACATTCTCGCAATCACTAGAGACCTCGACGCCATCGAGAATCGCCAGCCAGATGGCCCTGAACCGAGGAGTTCAAGATTGCGCCCGGAAGGGAATGATTTTTTGCATATGCTACTTGGTTTTGGACCGTTAGCGGGGGGGTTAGCAGGGGGAAAACCAATTTTCTTTTTTGCACCTGTTGATAAACTATTGGATTTTGAA
The DNA here is from genome assembly GCA_958295435.1 of Mesorhabditis spiculigera. NCBI lineage: Eukaryota > Metazoa > Nematoda > Chromadorea > Rhabditida > Rhabditidae > Mesorhabditis > Mesorhabditis spiculigera. Next base: position 29,256 of record CATQJA010000410.1, read on the forward strand.
AATTTTTAGTAGTTTTTGATTGTTAGAAAGTGACACAAAAGATTTTACAAATTTCGAAAATTCGGAACTTTTGACCCTTTTTGGTTATTTTTTAACATTTTTGGGCAGAAAGTTAAAATTTTCGAAAATGTTTATAATTTTTCTAGCCTTGTATATCCAAAAACTATGTAAAATGCTATAAAAATAGTTTATATTTTCTTCCAGGGCCGTAGGGAATCAGAGGGAGAATTTGACGATCTTCCACCCTAAGAAAACGCACCACCCCGGGGAAATCGTCCCTTTTCCTTCCAATGACGTATTCAGGAGTTCGATAAAATACAAGCTTACAACTTTTGCGTAATACTAAATTAAGTAATTTGCACAATGTAAGAAAATCCAAAAAATATCCAGACTTCTCCACGTCGTTATCGCCAAGGGTTTCCAGGTCGCCCTGCATGCAATTGTAGCAGTCGGCGCGGGCCACGTTGATCAGGTAGAAGCCGAGCAGGCAGGCGAGCAAAAGAAGAGCCGGAACGCGAGCCATCGTTTTTGGTGAAACAATGCTGGAAGTGGTGGAATCTCTATTTGCTTGGAATCACAGGGAATTTGTGGATGGCGTCCGGTTCCCAGATGGAGATTTGGTTGCGAAATGTTAATTTGGCAACCAATATTTGAGTTTGTTTTGGCGATTTTTTATCCATTTTTGATCAAATTTTTTAATATTTTTTAATAATGTTCTTCTATCTAAAAACTATGCAAAATGTTATAAAACGCTCCATAGTTCCTTAGTATCTTGCTACATCGCCTTAATCAAATGTAAATATCATTTATTGCAGGCCGACAATCAGAACACGACAATTAATCACAAAAATCACAATGGAGTACTAGAAAAATGCAAATAGGTGCGGAATAAAGAGGCTGATCACAGGGATCACGAAGTAGTAGCGGATGCGCCGGCTGTCGTTCGCCAGCTCGGCGGCCGACTGAACAACTTCGGGGAGGGTCATGTTGTTGCAGCGCTCACCCTCGCACATCTCCAGCCACCAGCGGTCTGGAAAATCCAGCTGGCATTGGATTAAAGGGAACGGCATGACAGGAAGATACGTTTTTTTTTGCTATGGATTCCAACGTTTTATGTTTGCCGCCGTGACACGCAATGGGTACGCCGCCCGGTCCGTCGAGAATTGGGCGCAAGCGATGAGACGTGTGCTCTGGGTGTCTCACTCCGCAGGGATAATCAATGGCGTTTAAAGAAGCGCGCAAGACATCACCATGATTTTCGTGGACTTTGGCCGCTTCGCGGTTTAGGAGCGCATCACGAAACGTAACGCACGAGTTGCTCGGCCGGTTGCCTACCAAGATAGCGCTCGACCTAGCGCAACCAAAGACCAAAGACCGCGCCGCGTCAAGTAACGCGCACGCCGATTTAACAGAGATTTAACATAGTTTTAACAGTCGTAATGCCCTCCGCAATCAAAAATTGCGTGCCGCGATCAAATGAAGGTAGCTTAGGCTTAGACTTAGGTACAGTAAGCTAAATCTGCACACGTACGCATCGGCTGCTTGAGCTTCTCCATCACTCGTGCAGGTTTCCACTTGTCCCGCAGATACTTCAGAAAATCCTCCGAGGCACAGTTCCTGACGACGACCGTCGTCTCCCAGTCGGCCTCAAAGTACGCGTGGATGCACTTGGCGCCCAGGCAGGTTTTCATGTCGTTCTGCAAGTGATTATTGGAGCACTGAGTACCACCAAGGTGTCATTATTATTAATTTAGCGCCTTAAGAAAAAGCTAGCAAATACCGTCACATTCCAACAACCGCCCAGCTTGAGGACGGTCCCGTTGGTGTCGCGGATGAGAGGAGGGGCACTGAAATGTCCACATACAGAGCTCCTTTTTCTGTGCTTTTCGCTTAATTATATGCAAGCTGAACGTCTTGAAATGCCCGTCATGTCAATAGTAAAAATCGGCTCGTCTAAAAGACAACTATAGCATTTTTGCGCGTACTTTTTGTCGGTCGTCTGTAACTTCAAAAAGTGCTGAACCTCTTTAACTTCTCGACACCGTCACAAACCCCTTGATGTTGGACATCTACTAATGATCAACCCCTTACGTCGCCTCCCTCGCGAGCCACTGCAGTGGGATGGCCCAGCCCTGCATGCACTGGTAGCAGTACGACGACGGGAGGGTGGGTTGGGCAGGGGTTGAAGCGTTGGAAGGATCAGGAGAAATATCAGGTGGAAGAGGGGTGGTAGACGGAGGCTCATCGGCTAGGTTAAAACCGAGATGGCAGGTCAGCAGGAGAAGAGCCGGTAAGCGGACCGACATCTTGGAAAATGGTTTGAAACGCGAAAATACATTTTGGGATTTAAATTCAAAGATTATAATTGAGGGGACAGAGAGAGAAAAAGATATATACAGGGTGTCCCAAAAAAAAACGAACCATCTGGCATTTCGCCGTGTTACATACAACCCGCCCCAAATTTGGACCAGCGGTGTATCAGATCCTAAATAACAACAATCCTGACTTTTAGCCCCGTAGCTACCGTCGTTCTCGAGTTATACCAAAAATACTGTTTTTCCCGCAATTCTTAACAGTTTTTTCGGCTATCTTTTTGGATTTTGCATCGATTTGCATCGACTTCCGGCTGTGAATCCCTAATTTCGCTTAAGAACTTGGGTAACTTTGCGTTGTAAAAATCGCTTAAATCAAAGTTTATTTGATCAATTTTACTTTGGAAAAATTTTTTTAAAGTAAAGAAGGCCTACCGGATCGTTTCCACTTAATGTTTAGGGGGTCTAATTCCACTAAAACCCTATGAAAAACGGAAAACAAAGTTTGTTTTTGCTATAACTCGAGAACTACTATAGCTACGGGGCTATAAGTCAGGATTGTTGTTATTTAGGGTCTGATACACTTCTGGTCCAAATTTGGGACCAATTGGATGTCACACGGCGAAATGCCAGATGGTTCGTTTTTTTTGGGACACCCTGTAGAGAGAGAGAGAGAGAGAAAGAGAGAGAGAAAGAGAGAGAGAGCGAGCGAGAGAGCGAGCAAGTGAGAGAGAGAGAGACAAGGGAGAGAGAGGAAGAGACGAGAAAGCTTAAAATAAATTCTGCTTTTCAAGCTTAATGCTGTGTAAATTACAATAGTTTATTATAAACAGAAAGACTTAATATTTTCTTAGGTGCATATCAAAAATGTACTGCTTGCGCAAGTTGGCCATGTTCAAGGAAAACATCTTGGTGATGTAGGCGTTGTCGAGGATGCCGAGTTGCTGAAAATTGTGGCTTGCATATCTCTGTCTTTATCGCTTTCTCTCTCTCTTTCTCTCTCTCTCTCTCACTCGCTCTCTCTCTTACCAAAAAATGTCGATTCGCACTAGCAATCTTCACCATCCTCATCTGACGCTCCTCCCGATTCAGATCCGGATATGCTTCCACTATGTATTCCATCAACAGCTATAAAAAAAAGAGATTTTTACTTTCAGTTTTAAAATTTCCACCTGCTCATACTTCACTCGTGCTCTTTGGACCACATTAACACTCTTTTGGGTGAGGATGGCGGCTGAAAACAATTAATAAGGGCTTGTTTCGCTGCTCAAACTTACTAGTGCTGAAGAAGCAGATCATTTTCATGAGGGCGTACTCTTCGGGGCTAAAAGTCTGATTATACGAGAGAGAGAGAGAGAGAGAGAGAGAGAGAGGGCGAGGGAGAGAGATTGAAAGAGAGAGAGGGAGAGAAAGAGAGACAGCCCAACGCTCTACCTGATTTTGATCTCCTTAAACAACGATATCACTTCCTTATGAAGATAGGTGGACAGTTGGACCATAAAGCTGTCAAATCTAAAGATTGAACGTTTGATTTGAGAATGGAAAATATAGGTTAGTAATAATATATAGGTTTTAAGTTTCCATTAAAAAACTAAAAACTTACTCATCCGTAGGTGGCGTTTCAGGAGGAATAAAGTGAATTCCTGCTCCGAAAAGGATGCCCTCTTTGCCTTCTCGATAAGTGTTATAGGCAATGGTGCAAAACTGGAGCTGGCAGAGCTGGGCGCTGACGAGGGCTAACTAGAAAAATATGATTTTTAATGATACCATGAAACCAATATTTTGCGAAAAACTCTTATTCAACCAAGAGTTAGGGCGAGAAATGATGGAATTTTATCATTTTTATCCATTTATAGGCGGGGGAAAACGATTTTTATCATTTTCCTGTATGGTTTTTTCCAAGCATCGTTGGCGTATTTTTGAGCTCTTATGTTAATTTCAATTCAACCCACCCGATCCTTTTCATCCATCTCGATCAGCTCCAACAGCGAGGCCACCCAGTCAAGGTAGTGTAACGCGATTCGGGTGTAAATTAGCGGTATCAGCTCAATCATGGCGCCTTCGACGGGTCGCCCGTCTGTCCAGCCCATCTAAAAACAATTTTTAGTTGCCCGTCGGCAGTTTTAAAATCTTGGAAACATAGCGCTGATTGGCGCGCTGGGTCGGATCGGAGGTTGTAAATGAGCACATCAATAGCTACTAGATTACTTACCGGGGTCCTGGCGCATAAGGCCAAAGGATTTCTTATCGCTTCTATCAATGAAGTATCCAAATTTATGACTGGCGTACAGCTCATGAAAGAGTTTTGGAAGTCGCAGGCTCTGAACCAATAAATTATCAGGGTTTTACAGCTACTGCAAGAATTCGAAGAATCTGTGCTAGCCAGCCTGACAGTTTTTTTAGCAGAATTACAAAGAATGCATCAAAACAGAAGAAACATATATTTTTGGACAATTTTTAGAAGGCTTCATTTCATACAAAAACTGTTTCTGGCAATGACTCTCTGCTATATTGCCTCAAATAAATTTTTTTTTATTTTTTAATTTAGTCGCCCACCTTTCCAATTGATACAACCTAGTAGCTAAACTAGCTGGGGAACAGCCACGTTGCCTCAAATCCGCGATGAACTGCTTGCCGATGAGGTAAGAGCTGGAGAGGAGCTCCTGAATTTGAAGGGGTAGGGCATAGAAAATCTATAGTTACCGTAGTCCTCAAAAAGCCCTTGTTCAGATACGGTACCACCGCCCTTTGCTCGTTGATCTCTTTGCAGGCGACCAATTTCCAGGCTTTCCGGTTGAGCAGGGGGCGAGGTCGAGAAGTATGATTTAAAACTCTAGGAATTTAATTTATAAGAATGTTTTTAGGGGATACAAATGAGTATTGCAAATTTTAAGATGAATTCACTTACTTGGGACATTCGATTTGGATGGTTTCGATGGCAGTAGAGGAACTGGCTAAAAAAATTTACTTGGGGTTTGCGATCTAGCCAATGGATTACGCCATTAAAATAGGTTTTCCATACCTTTATCAGACGTGCATTCAATCGGGTCCAAATCTGGCAACTCGTCTTTCATCGAAAATCTGGCTCCAGAGCTTCCGACGACTGAAATAATTTGGTAAACGCTTACTATAGGAAAATCGTGAGGTCAAAAATACTCTCGAGAACACATAACATTTTAAGACTTTAGGAAAGATACCTTAATAGCTATTACCTTTGGAAAGGTATCAAATGTAGACAAGTAAAGCTAATAAACGTACTGCTCGGATCCATGTTCGACTTTAGACACAACTCGTAGCGGCATGCTCGGCATTTCAGGAAACCGTCTGAAAACCTTGTTATACTTTTTGTTGACGAGAGAGAGAGAGAGAGAGAGAGAGACAGACAGATCATGATGGAGAGATACAGAAAAAGAGAGTGAGAGGGAGAGAGAGAGAGAGAGAAGATCTTTCGTCTTTCGGAATCTTTCCGTTACCTTTAATACTGCATCTACCCTTGGCTGTACATTTGTAGGTGTACTTCTTCCGGACAGTGCGTAAGAAAAAGACCTTACAGCTCCTGAAAACACGGTCTTTAGGATGAAGAAAGTACCGTACCCGCACACCAGACCGCCATAGTATAAAGAAGTTCCTTTACTTGACGTGCAAACGGTGCAAAAGTAGGTGGAGTTCATGAGATGATCTGAAAACATAAACATTTATAAACCTTCAACAGTTGAAATGACTAAGATCTGTGAATTTGAACAAAAAAAACCATCTAGAAAAAGTTCTAACTATTGCGATAACTGTCGACTGCGAAAAGTCTAACGCAGTGGTAGCTTTTGGTACTTTGTGTTTGTAGGCGTGGGAATGTAGTCTATGACAAGGACGTGGAATTCCCCCCCGGCTGTTCAGAGTAATTTGACGGAAAGTGGGTGAGCAAGAGTTGGAGTAGTTTTGCTTCCTCCCTCAAAAGGTACTAGTAGAAACTGCTTTGAAATTACAGTATAAAAACTAATTAAAAATACCGCAATAAGAGAATTTCACCCTGCTGCGTAAAATTTCCGTTGATAGACAAGCATTAGAGGTTTGCGAAATTCAATAAAAGCTAGGCATTTTCCGATTTCGATGACATTTTAGAGACGTGTTGAAGCGGTACTTTTATACATTTTTAAGGGACTTTTAAAAATTTAACCGCATTGAAGTTGCAAGGGAAATTTCTACGGCTAAAGCCGATTTTCAAAAAAAACTTGGCAAAGCATGTTTTCGGTTCCCCCTGGGAGATATACAAGATACACAAAACCCCACCTCAGGGTACCCAAATGGGGGAAAGATGGAGAGGTTGCCCGGGAGATCTGTTATGTTACCCAATCTTTCGGCAGTTGTAGGATTTGTGCGGGACGAATTGTTCGTGGGAATACATGTGGAATCTTGGCTCCGTTTCCGGATTAAGAGAAATACCGAGAGTACTCGATTTGAACCAATTACAAAACTGTAAAATGAATTAAGAAACCGCCGATAGTCCAAAAATCGTATTTTCGGGATTTTCACGCAGTTCTACCACTTGAAGCCTAATTTGCATAATTGCGGAATTTAAGACTTGAAACGATTAGTAATGCGATACTAAGGCGCTTAAGAATCGTCAAAATGATCAATAAATAACTCAAAAACCTTCGTTTTTGAAAATTCCGCGACGATACCGTAGCCTGGCCGTGATTTCTGAATAGTATTAGAACCAAGAATGGCCTCGAAGAGATGTTCGAACTTCTCTTAAAAAGGTAGGCGTGGTCAGGCAGCTTAAATGTCAATCCCGGAAAATTTGCGTCCTGAAGAAACGAAAATCCGAGCAAATGCTACGCCGCCAAACTCCATTCTACCGCACAGAGAACTTCGTTGTACTTGGGCACGCTTGTTAGTTAGAAAGGAGTTGGTGGGCGTTAAAACACGAGAGAGAGAGAGAGCGAGAGAGAGAGAGACTAGAAGTCTGTTCCATGTCTAAAAAATTATGATTTAGTAGATACTCCAAGGATCTAAAAAAGAATGCCGAATTGTGTAAAAGCTATTTGTCATAATCAGGGGTGATTTCCCTGGGGGCAGACTGAACTTTGGAAAAGAGCGCAGACAACTGTTTTTGTCATTGGCACCGTATGCTAATTATTTACGGGGAATCCGGCATATTGTAAGAATCCTTGGAATGCTGGGTAATAATTAGATTTAAAATGGCTAGACGTGAAACTGTACTTTTTATGAATTATGACGCGTTGGTGTTGTTCGAAATAAAGACTGTATTTTCTTAAACCCTAGTGTTCGAAAACCGAAATAGAACATAGGAAAAATTGGCAGAAACAACACAAAATATGGCCATTAAAGCGGCTCTGGCAGCACACCGATTACGGCATTTTGGGGACCCGGCAGAGACGCAGAGTTCTGTCTGCGTCTCTCCTCGGGGCGCGCTCTTTCTCTCCCTGCCGCGACGCATCCGACCGCAACGCTTCCACGAGTCGTGGAAAAAGGGGCTTGCTGCCAGAGCCGCTTTAAGGTGTCTAACGACTAACTAAAAACTGATTTCAGGCAGCCCTGGCCCTATTTAGGGCCCAATCTTGGCTCTTTACGTGGAGGGCGTCATTAGGAACCTTAAGTGTTGTTAATTTATCATCTATTTATATTTTTATGAAACATATTAAGCCAATTTGTCTAGTTTATTGATTTTTGTTCTTAAAATTGAATGTTATTGTTTGAAACCTGGGGCTCAAAGAGCCATTGTCGTTCGGGGAACTTACCCGATCCAAAATGTTCTAAAAATTGTCAAAAACAAGATAAAATTCTTTGCTATCCATCCACAGAGCAAAAAGCACGCAAAATGAACCTGGGCCCTAATTTGGGAGGGTCCCAATTTTGGCTCTCTAGGCGGAGCAGGCAGGGGGGATGGCCAGGTGGGTTGGGGCGAATGTCTGATCCGACTAATCCCTTCAACCCGCAGTCCTCCTCCACTTCTTCTCTCCTAGTTAGACGGCTTTTCCAGGTAATTATGAATATTCCATCTTTTCAGGTAGTCATCGCACAGTTGGTGAACAATTTCCGAGTTAAAAATGGCTGGCTGGGTGACTGTCCATCGGATTTGGTTTCACGTTTTTAGGGAAAACCCGGGATGCTAATTAATCGGGTTCAACGTGTGTGTTTTGGTTAGGTTCAAGTGCGTAAAAACATAGCTACATGATTAACTCTGAAATTTCCTTTGTGGAATTTGCACGGCAAGTCGGATATTTTAAAG
>CATQJA010000414.1:0-10077 GCA_958295435.1 Mesorhabditis spiculigera
TCCTACTATATATAAAAAAATAGTGTTCGTGTGTGTGTGTGCATTTGCATGCAACTTCCGTCAGGGTGTCCGGAGGATATCTCGAGAAGGGATGGGTTTGAGGAGGTGTTTGATACGTCATTAGATGCGTAATGGGCTGGAGATGACTGCACACATATCGGATTTTTGTAAAAATATGTTGTTTTCAACATTAAAATTAAGTTTTTCTTAAAAATTCCGACAGCCACTGTGTTAAGATAAAATTAGCATACGCCGGAAGTTGCAGTAGCCTATATAAAGGCCCGAAGGGAGTTTTTCATTTTTTGTCATCAGAATTGGGCCCAATTATGCAAAACGCAGAACATCATAGGGTTTGACGGGGCCAGGTTGAAAGTCGCGAAGCGGCTTTTCAACCCTGGTCTTAACTGAAATAGAGAATCAAAGTAATTTGGCTTAAAATAACGGTAAAACTCAAAGATGGCTGGGTAAGATTATCGTTCCAAATGCACGCACGCAGCACGCGTGATTTTGCTGTATTGTAGTATGGTGAAGTAGAGGAATTTTTGCGGTACTTAAGCTCCCTTGGCTCGCATTAAACCCGATGAATCAGAAGGTCTAGCAAAAAAAGATGAAATTTTCAAAGAATTAACCGCAAAATTGTGGTTACCGTCAGCTCCTACGAAGGGGTCTCTAGGGGGAATTCCGGAACGGAATCTCTACAACTGTGTCCAAAGTAATGTGACATTTTTCGGGGCAATTCAGTGGAAACGTAGGGACCGTACAGGATAAAAATTCTTTGGACTAGTAGCATTGAAATTCCGATTTTATCGTTCTCTAAAAAATAAAGGCATGGCCAAAAAACACGAAGGAATTAAACTTTACGAAAAGCTTATTTTCGTTTATCGGACCTTCAATTCAGGCTGACTTTTCTATTGAAAACATTTTGTGCATCCAAAAGAAGCTATAACTGTTGAAGAAGACTCGAAGAAACGCGCACAAATTTTTAATGCTTATTTTTTCGTCCCATTTCTACCTTTCAGGAACTGTTATTTTTTGAAGGGGGATCCACAATCCATCCTAGAAAATACATCATCCTACGCACAAAATTTTTGCGCATCTTTCTACGCTAATTACACGTTACAGGCGTTACCCTAAAAATTACAAAAATGCGGGAAACTGTGGTTAGTACTCTAGATAGAGGCTAAACTAACGGCTAGAGAATAGCCAGACAGACAGTGCTGGACAGCCTGTGAACCTGGTCGCAATTTTCTCAAAACATGTTCATATGTAGCAGCCCGCCCAAAAAACAAAACGGCACTTTCACATGCAAATTGGGCTCACAACTTCAATCTTTAGCCACAGTTTTTCAGTAAATACGTTTTTGGGAAGCTGATGTCTGAACTTGGACTGAATCGAAAAAATTAACACAAAAACCAAACCCTTATTACTTTTCACCTGTTTCTCTTTTTCTCTCTCCCTCCTCTTCTCTCTCCCTCTCTCCCTCTCTCCCTCTCTCTCCTCTCTCTCTCTCTCTCTCTCTCTCTCTCTCTCTTCCTCTGTCGCTCTCTCTCTGACGCTCTCTCTCCCTGCGTTTCACCTCATGATTTTTTTGGGGAGTATTCAAGACCGTCGATTTAAAGTTTTTGACTTCCTATATTTTTGGACTGACTTTTATTATTTTGCGTACTTTGCCCCAAATTATAAACGCTGACTCACTCATAATTATGCTTTATTTTGCAGGTGACCTCCCGGAGTCTGGTAAGAAATTGGTCCGAATGCATTCCAAAAGGCAGACAAATGCTAATTAAGAGGGGCTGGGGTTTAGAAAAGATGTCGAAAAATGTGAGTCATGACAATTATGCGGCGCTTGCCAGACAATCAAAATTCCAAATTGCTGCTGGAGATGGGGGCAATGTTGGAGTGGGTTTTCGAGCCCTCTTCCTTTTGTGTTGCTGACACGGGCTTGATGCTGCTCGGTGAGGCTCGGTAGGAGAAGAAGGCGAATTTGCCGAATACTCGCCGATGGATGGTTTTGTTGAGGAACAGGTAGACCATCGAAGGGATTCCTGGAATTTAACAAAAATTACTAAGAAAATAAGCCTAAATCAAATAAGCCTTGCTAGCCGGCTCCCTAGGGAGATCTATCACTCTCCCTTTAAAGGTGAACGCTTATTTGGCATAATGTCATTTGGCATAATTTTCATTTGGCATAATGTCCTTAGGCATAATTTTCATTTGGCATAATTTCATTTGGCATAATTTTCATTTGGCATAATTTTCATTTGGTATAATTTTCATTTGGCATAATTGTCATTTGGCATAACGTTATTTGGCATAATGCTATTTGGCATAATTTAGCCTGTTTATTCATATCACACAACATCACAGGTAAAGACAAAGACAAGGACAAAGACGTTGCGGGGTGGAATACGACCCGCGGGGGGTTCGGACTTCTTCGGTTCTTCTTCGAACCGCGTTGGCGCATCTTTTCGTACTTGACATCGAGCCGAACTTGATAGGCACCCAATTCCTTGAGGAACTGCCGATTCTGTTATGGGAATTCTTGATTTGATGAGCGGATAACATTATGCCAAATAACATTATACCAAATGACAATTATGCCAAATGAAAATTATGCCAAATGAAAATTATACCAAATGAAAATTATGCCAAATGAAAATTATGCCAAATAAAATTATGCCAAAGGAAAATTATGCCAAATGAAATTATGCCAAATGAAAATTATGCCAAATGAACGTAAATCCCCTTTAAACCCCGAAACTTGTGTTTTGCAGCATGCATTAAACAGCTTAACCAGATCCTGGGTAATTAACGGAAAGCGAGAGAGAGAGAAAGAGAGAGAGAGAGAGAGAGAGAGAGAGAGAGAGAGAGAGAGAGAGAGAAGCGAGCGCGCGCCAGAACCGGGACGAGAACGAAAACGGGCGCGAAAAGATAAAACTATGGAGCAAAAGCGAGCTGACCGCAAAAAGGATATCTGCTAGATTGCCTTCCTTTATGCGAACCCACCATGCATCAAATGCCAGCTTGTCTGCCCCAGATGCATCACAAAGTTGCTGGGGGTGTAAAATAGCATAGAGCCCCACAGCGTAGTCGTCGTGAAGGTGAAGAAACATACGCAGAGGGATTGGAACAGGATCTGAAAGACATACACGTTGAAAAAACGTTGATTGTGCTATCTCAGTGCCACGGAATTTCAGCGTATTTCATCACCATAAGACCTTCTCCGCTAGTAATGAGCGCTTGAAAATCTCTTTAAAGAGATAGGGGCGGCATAAGTGAATCGATTACGCGCTGGAAAGAAAATGTCTCTGCGCCTCTCCCCCTGGGCGCCCTCTCTGCCCTGTTGGCTACTTGCCAATTTGTTGATGAGGGGGGGATCGACACATGCCGTCGGCAGCCCTTTAAATTAAACCCGATTAAATCAGATTAAACCCCAGTCTGATTACCCGGGGAATTCAGTACGAGTTCAGGTACCTTTTTCTGCATCGACGTCTTCCGGGTGGTGACCGTGTCCTTTAATTTGTACGCGTGGAGTGCACAAATTCCCGCGTAGCAAATGGACATAACAGCTGATGTCACCAGGTTGTTGACGGTTTGGAAGAGAGAGGCGTACTGTAAAATGAGCGCATTTAAATGCTCATTTGGAACAAACTTTATGAAGTTTTGTTAATGATTTCTATCGCAATCTTTATTCTTTTCTAGGGTTTAATCGTTACCTGATAATCCAGCTTGCCCGGAATAAGTGGATGGAAGATCCAGGCTCCGTAATCCGCGCTGAATACCACGGGTGGAGCCTTCCAAATCGCCACCAATCCGTAGGCGAGGATAACGATGATGTAGATCCACGTTTGAGCCCCCTAAGATTATCGCTTGATTCATTAAAATAAATCGAAAACTCGTCCAAATTGATTGCCTACCTCAAACAAAAATCTTCCCAACGGTGGCCGCCAAAAATCGATGATACGATTGATTACAAGTACATTGGAGAGTTGGCAAACGGTAGCGAAGGAGCCTGGAATTAAACTTTCAAATTTAGCTTGTCTTAAAATTATTATATTTTATTTTAATTGTTCAAATGAATTCTTTTTAAATTTGAGTCAAGTGGATTTTTTTTTCGCAAGCAGAATTACGAATTTTAAGCACAACAACTTATAAAATCGATGAAGTTAACGAAATGAACAAGACCTACCAACAATAACAGCTCCACTGACGTACTGTAGCCGCGGGTACATACAGTACTCCGCCCCGACGATATAGAAAAACCCGGAAAGATGTGCGCTGAAGCAAGTGCATAGTAGATCCATGAAGCCTAAAATGAAGCTAAATATAACTAGTCAGAAAGCATAAATTCTTTGATAACATAAGATTTTTGACTTACCAAGTGTCGCCATCAGCTTGTAACAAGAAAAACTCAGAAAATCGCGGGAGCAGATGACGGTAAGCGCCAGAATGTAGGCTACCTAAAGAACAAGATGATTGTTATTTGCAGCCATACGACTAAAGATACACCAAATTACAGTACCTGAAAGAAGAGCCCTCCAAACATGTACGCGATTCCCATGATCGGATGCCGTTCATGATGTGACTGAAGTTCCGCGTAAGACTCGGTGACGTTACTGAAATCCCTGATTTTTAGACACGATTCTCCGGTTTTTTTTTGCGCACACGCTAATTTATGTCAGATAAATTCTCGAAAAACGTAAAAATTTGGGATTCTACCATGTCCGTGCGCTTGCAAAACGCATTATCGGCGTCAAACCTCAAAAAAGCAAAAGCTTCGATCAGGATGAGATTCGAACTCACGCGGGAAAATCCCATTGGATTAGCAGTCCAACGCCTTAACCACTCGGCCACCTGATCACGGTGTGGGGCTGCGGTGGGGGAGGGCTATGCGGGGGCTGGCGACCCGGATCATTGGCGCGATAGCCATTCAAAAAAAGCTTGCTTGGCCTGGCGAAAAGCGCTGTTTTTTGTAGTATCGTGGTTTAAGGGAAATTTTGTAAATATCGTAATTTGAGGTTGATAAGGCAGCATTGCTATGCTTTAAGCATGCACACGGAAATTCTGAATTCGAGATATGCAAATAATCGTAGGTAAGCATTTTGCAGGGTTGGTCTTTTTTGACCCGGACCCGGACCCGGTCCGGACCCGGGGGGTCCGGGTCCGGGTCCGGACCCGATCAAATTTGCATGGGTCCGGGTCCGGGTCCGGGTCCAGGTCCGGGTCCGGGTGGGTCCGGGTCATTTGCATGCCGATTTCTGGATAAATTCCACGATATTGCACGACATTTCTCACGTCTGCTAACTTCGGCCTGTTATTATTTTAGCCTAGTTAAACATTGTATAACAACCGATCGTAACCAATTGTCACCCCATAACGCCAGGAATGTAGCAATTTCTCGTTATTTTTTTGCCAAAAATTGCCACGATTTGTGATTTGATGCTCTGGTCTCGACTCCTATATACCTGAATCATACGGGATAAACCATTATAATTAATGCCGTTGTCTTTTTCCGAGGAAAATTAGAATCTTAAATCTCTATCTCAAATAAATGCAAATACCGCAACTTCCGGACCCGGACCCGGACCTGGACTCGGACCCATGGGCCGGACCCGGCGAGGGGGGGGGGGGGGGGGGCGGGCAAGTCAAAATGACCAACCCTGGCATTTTGCCTGCTGCTTGTAACATAGAAAATTTTCATTTTGGTTTACTAAGCTAGGAATTTTTAATAAACTCTTTATCAAATTTAATTAATGCAATTAAATTCATGGAATATTTCAATGCAATGTATCTCTTCTATACCTACCGACAGCTCCACCGCGGGTCCGACTCGACGGCATTATGCAGAAAATAGGCCTCCATTTCCGAATCTAAACGAGTAGATGTCCCTCTCCGCAATCAGCAAAATTGGAAACAAAGCTCAAGAAAACCCGGAATTTTGCGCGTAGCATACTGTGGAATTTTTCTCAGCCTTATTAGCGCGCGAGCATGTTCGATGGGAATGCAAAAAGATTGGCTTTCCGCGGGTTTACGCTGGGTTTTTAGGGAAATGAGGGTTCCAAAGCACGGCAGCTTTAGGAAGCAAATTTTTCGGGGAAGGTCAGCAGCGGTGCTTCAATTCTAAGAAATGGAGCCAAAGCGGTTCTTAGTAATAAATGCAGCTAAAAAACTGGATTTGAAAGTGCAGAAATCGCAAAGAAAAATAGAGAAAAGTGACTAAAAAATGGTTGCATTCGATTACGATACGGAATGCCTAATGGCCGAGCTTTTTCCGAGATTTGAATTTGGATATCGTAGCTAGTTTTGTAAGATAGAATCTTCTAAAAAACTTGCAATGGTCGAATTGCTTTACTCGTTTTTTTAATTCTATTTTTTACGCTTTGTATTTTTCCGTAATTTATTCGATACTAACATATTCTTGTTATACAATAATTTTTGGAACTTATTTGGTACTTTTTTAGCGCATGTAATCGTATTCATGTAATACTTCGCGTAGTGGACTTTACGGATATTTAATCAAGATTTCCGTTTTTCACTTTTCTTTCTAGAATTCAGGAAGCATGCAAATTGAGAACTTTACAGGGCTAAACGGGGCCAGGGTTGAAAAGCCGCGAAGCGGTTTTTCAACCCTGGTGTTTCTAGAAAATAGAAATACCCTGAAAATTATGCTAATTCCGTTACCAAATGCGTATTGAAGCGAAAATAACTTCAAGCCAAATCTAATCCCGGTGCATCGATCTAGAAGAAAAGGTACATAAGCGTGCACCGGAGGGCTACGTAGTCAACTTCGGCTTGGTAGTACGCGCAACGAAGTACATCAGTTATGCGGCGTGGAGATCATGGTGGTAATTTTTTTCGCGAGTCATTTAAGCCCATATCTGACAAAATCACTTTTTTTTTGAGTGCAGCTTCCGCCGAAAGCAATATATTTAAGAAGTAAAGCGGATTTTAAGTCTACTGTGCAAACTCTGAAAAATCTACGTGACGATACCGATTGCCTAAAGACAGGCTAGATGTTCGGCTCTGTACCGATAGCACGGGGCAATGACAACAGAACGGGGCATTGGCAACAGAACGGGGCATTGGCAACAGAACGGGGCAATGACAGCAGAACGGGGCAAAGCCAGCAGAACGGGGCATTGCCAGCAGGACGGGGCATTGCATATTTTCTCAGAAAAACGTATTTTTATGGTCTCTCGCCTACTTTTCTCCCTGATGATAGATTATAGAAAAATCGACGAAACTTGGTATGGATTCCGACTTTACTATACTTCGCCGCCCACCCGGGGTGGGTCCCCCCTGGGGGGACGGAGGGGGGACTGGGAGGGGGGACTGAGGGGGACCCCAGGGGGATTCTTCCCCCTCCCCTCCCCCCCACCGCCCACTATAAACAATCTTTTTCGGCTAAGGGTGTAATTTTTCTATAGGTAGATTAAATGTTTCTCATCTGTTTTCGACAATTCATAAATATAAATATTGCAATTTTGCGTTATGAAAAATCCAAAATATCGGTTATTGGATCGCTCAAAATCGTGGATTTTCGATGAAAATCCACTGAAAAAGATTTTCAAAGTTGTGAATGGTTTTTCCACGTAAACCATTGTCAAATTAAAGTTAGTTCTAAAATGGTGAACAAAACACGCTGTGCCGATTTCCGCCATGCCGAATTTTCGCTATACCGAATTTCGCTATACCGAATTTTTGGTATAACGAATTTTCACCATGCCGATTTTCACGATATCGAATTTTCACCATGCCGAATTTTGATAAGCGGTATGTTCCCCATTTTTTTACTATTTTTCCAAATATCATGGGCCTAGATAGTTAGGGTTAGCCTTGAAATTTCCAAAAACTCGGGCAGATCGTAGGGCCCGATTTTGTCGCACCGCAAAGTCCCAGTCGATCTTAGCGATTAATATTAGTAGAGAATATTAGTAATAGAGTAGCAAAAATTCAACATAACGAAAATTCGGTATAGCGAAAATTCGGTATAGTGAAAATTCGGTATAGTGAAAATTCGGCATTGCGAAAATTCGGTATAGCGAAAATTCGGTATAGTGAAAATTCGGTATAGTGAAAATTCGGCATTGCGAAAATTCGGCATACCAATAATCGGCATACCAATAATCGGCATACTGTAAATCGGCCCAGCAAGTATTTACCACCCAAGGGAGGGGGGGGGGGAGTCCCCCTGGGGGACCCCCCCTCGGTCCCCCCTCCCAGTCCCCCCTCCGTCCCCCCCAGGGGGGACCCACCCGGGTGGGCGGCGAAGTATAGTACCTTACGAAAGCCACTGGAGCAAAAAGTGTTGCATCACTATATATCGTGCAAACCCGGAATGTAAAACCCAAATTCCCGATCCACTACTACCATTGTACTGCTTTTTAATAACTGGTAAGTGTAGTAAGTGTTTACCCTGAATTACTTTGTCACAGCTCGCCACCCGGTTGGCACCAGGGTGCATTGGCAAAGTACTCGCTTGCCAAGCGCAGGGCGGCGGTTCGGATCCCGCCCTGCACCTTTCTTTTGCTTTTTGCATCAAAAAATTTAATTTTTTATAAAAAGCTTGTTTTGACTTTTAAGATGCTTCTCTAGCCAATCTCTAGCCAATTTTGAAGTTGAAATTGATCAGGAAAATCGAAAACGATAACGGTTCCTTGATTTTGGTGAAAAACACTACCATAACTGCTGTATAACTTTCAAAATAAAAGTCCGCAGCAAATTTGGAAAGCGGATTCGGAATCAGCGAAAAATTCTGCACAAGATGCACTTGGTCCCGAATCGAAACTCCAACTTGAGTAAAAACACTTTACAGTAAGTACAATGTAACACTACAATGGCAGTCTGGCCGTTGGTATTTTTTGGCCGAAAAAGCAAAAAATCTGTTGCATTGTTAAAATTAAAATTAGCATAGGTGTAGAATTAATGGTGTAGAATTGTTCAAAAACACGCCTTTTATTGATATTAGAAAAACGGGATCCCCATTATTTCAAAAGAACCGGTTGCAAATGATGGGCTACTTTCTTGAATTTACTAAATTTATTTAAATAATTGAATATAGCAAAGTTAATTCTCTATCAATGGTATATATTTTCTCACATTTTTTGGAAAAATGCAATAGATTAATAATGTTCTTGGAAGAGGGTAAAGGAGTACATTGCCTTACTAAACCCACTAAATCAAGAACTGCTGCTTCATTATATATCGTGTAATCCCGGAGTGTAATGCCTAATTCCCGGTCCACTACTACCATTGTACTGCTTTTTACTAAGTACGTGCTACAATGGCAGTCTGGCCTACGATGACTGGAAGTATTCAAAATCCTTTTTTGGTGATTCGGTGGCGCCCTCCTAAAACAATGGACAATGCAAATGTGAAAATAATGGAAGCGATAGTAGGGGAAAGAATAGAGGAGACGTACTCCAGAATTGTTTGCCCATCATTTGGTCTCAATTTTTTTGATACTACGCCGTCTGGAGCAAAATTGAGAGGCACCACGACTTTTGAAAAACAACTTTAATGGCGACCGCAATTTGGCTGGCTGATTCGGGGGAATAGGAAATTAGAACGTGGTTTTCTAGGCTAGAGAACGTGCGGTCAAATACGGAGAATCGGGATTAATCAGCATAAAAAATATAAAAAAATTTTGAAAAGGTTATCGGGTGAAATCAGGCCTAAACTAAGCCTAAGCTAAGCCTAAGCTAAGCTAAGCCTAAGCTAAGCCTAGACAAGCCTAAGCTAAGCCTAAGCTACGCCCTCCGCTAGTTTTCGGTTCCTAAGCTAAGCCTCCTTAAGCTTTAGCTAAGCCTAGCTGGCTTCTGGGCTAAGCCTAAGCTAAGCCTAGCTAAGCCTAAGCTAACCCTAAGCTATGCCCAAGCCAAGCCTAAGCTAAGCCTAAGCTAAGCCTAAGCTAAGCCTAAGCTATGCCTAAGCTAGACTAAGTCTAAAGACCCCTACCTTTTCCGAGTCCAAAACTATATTTCAGCTTACAAGCTTTAGAGCGCTTTTTTACCAGTTTTGTGCCAAGCGCCATAAAAATTCTAATTTAAATAAATGCATTAATTAGGCTAAAAACCT
>CATQJA010000416.1:0-12938 GCA_958295435.1 Mesorhabditis spiculigera
TGTAAATGGGGGGCGACTTGAGAAACTTGACATCTAGGTTACTGTCTGAGGTTGAGAAAGAGACCGTATTTAAGGTGCGTCGTCCCTTTTTCGCCTCATTTTTAAAGTTGTTTGAAGAATTTTTATGCATTAAATAATTTCAAAAGCATGCCACACGCTGTAGCTTGCCAGCTTTGAGCTTTAAAGGTACATTCCGCTCTCATTCTAAAACCCTGGTTGGTAGCGGTAATTCGGCTGCCGGGCGGGGGCCCTCAAAGATCCTTCATATCTCATGACTCCCTTCCCACTCCCGTCTCTCCCATGGCCTACTGGTCTATGGCGCTGGACCCAGGCCGAGTGGCCAGGGTTCGGTTTTGCCGGATGTTTAGCACCTACCGTAACTTTGCATGCTAAAGTGCTGACTATTTCAAGACCTTGAAATTAGCAACAAGAGCGGAATGTCCCTCTAAGGCACCGAACAAAATTTTCGCTTTTTAACCCTCCAATGTCCCGTTCTAGAGCTTTTTATGTTACCGGGGGCATGGGGCGAGGTGGAAGGCTACAGTCCATGAGTAGTCACTTCTTTGAAGTATACATAAAGGCAGTGTCTCAAAGCGTTTTTACTATTCCAGCGAATTTTAAACTCAACTGGCGCAAGTGTTTCTGTTCCCTTTTTTGCTGTTTGCAATTTTTTTACGAATAAATACCAAAAATTTGGATTTTCGACGAAAAATGACCGAATGACCAAAGCAAACAAAAATGACCCAAGCTAAACCTGAATTTTTTTTAAGAATCTATATAGTTTTTCTAGTTGAAAACTGCTATAATAATCTTGCTGTCGTCTCTGTCTGTCTGTCTGTCCGAAGCCGAATTTAACTGCAAGGGGAAAGGAGCTAGAGCTTAGTTTTCTTCGGATTCGGATAGAGCGTGGTCAGAAACCCTGAAACAAATCAAGATCAGCATCAAAGAAATATTGTTTTCATATTTAAAATAGTTTTTTTGTAACTTGGTACTAAAACGGCTATTTGCACAATTTCGGGCATGTGAGCCAGGTCCCGCGCGTTTCGGTGAGGGGGAGGAGCGCAAGGGGTAGCATGAAGTTCAGCCGTTTGCAACATCAACGCCGCTGTCAGCGGCTGGCATACTACATTACATTTCATTAAATACTTACAATACTTCCTATCAGTTACTAAGCGTCTTTAAATTAATAAAAAGAAATTTGGATCGCCCCTCCGATAATTCCAAAGAACCTGTTAGGTCCAGAAAACAGTCCGGCGATTTCTTCAGTTCCCTGATTATACCTTACCCGGCTTCCTTATTATTTTTGGATTCGTACCAATAGAAAGACCCTATTGGCCGCCACCCATCATCCAGTCCCCAAAAGGAACTAGGAAATTAGTGAGGCACTTCCCCGGGAATCCCATCAACGATCGCGTTTTTTCACTATCCAGAAGAATCCGTAGAAACGACGACACAAATTGGATTTTATACGGATTCCCCAAAGCGTGTGCACTAATTTTTTGTGTGTTTTTCTAGGTGGATTTGGAGATTTTGCATGAGTGAGGGGGTTTAGCGGGGACGAAGCGATCAGGTGAGGAGGTATTTTGGCATGCGGAATTTCCATAAACGCCCTGGGGCCAGGAGAAGCCCAGCAAAAATTGGCCCCGGGGTGATAAGCATCTTGACGTACGAGGACTACAGGGGAATTGGCGGAATTAGAGGGAGTGGAGGGCAAGGATTGGTAGGTACGGTAGGTTTGGAAACCTATTTTTGTCTTTGGTTGGATGTGACGAATTTCCTATGAATTTTCGGATTCGTCGTACAATAGGATTTATTCCTTTGACATAAACAATTAAAGTATTCCAATGTAACCTCGACTAATCTAATGTTTAAAGAGGCCAGCAAGCCCATTGTCATATACAGGGTGTCCCATAAAAAGCACCCCTCCGGCATTTAGCCATATCACATCCGATCGGTCCCAAATTTGGACCAGAGGTGTATCAGACCCTAAATAACCACAATCCTGAGTTATAGCCCGCCAGCTACAACAGTTTTCGAGATACGGCCAAAATAAACTTTATTATCCGTTTTTCATAAGGTTTTCGTCGGAATCGACCATTCGAATATTAAGTGAAAATGAAGCGGCAAGCGTTCTCTACCCTTAGAAATTTTTTCCTGATAAAATTCATCAAATAACCGTTGATTTCAACAATTTTTAACCCAAAGAAACACCCGATATTAAGCTAAATTAGGGATTCGCAGCCGGAAGTCGATGCAAATCTATGCAAATTCCAAAAACAGCCGAAAAACTGTTAAGAATTGCGTAAAAAATAGGATTTTGGCGACAACTTGAAAACTACTGTAGCAATTTGGCTACAACTCAGGATTGTGGTTATTTAGGGTCTGATACACCCTTGTGCAAAGTATGGGACCGATTGGGTGTAAGGCGGCGAAATTCCGGAGGGATGCTTTTTTGGGACACCCTGCATATAAAACTGGCGATAGGGCCGGAATCGTCTCCCTCTACCTCTTTCCTAGCCGCCCTTCTCCCCGTTTTTTTACATGGCATAACCGTTTTGAAGCATTTGAAATCTATTTTCCTGGTATTTTTTAACCGGGCATTGAACGGCCCTTTTTTCAGACCGCTTTGATTTCCGGCAGATTGCCAGCGGGCGCCGCGGGACCAGAGCACCCACACTTTCGATTTTTGTGCGAAACTGTTGCTGCCCAGTTTTCTTTGCGAAAACACCATAATTCGCGCATTTTGAGCTCATTTTTGTAATCCTCGCTAAACTTAGAAAAATTTTGGTTTTTGAATCCTCAAATTCGGCCCAGAAACATCCGAGAACGTGATTTGGAGGTGACAAGAGGCAATTTCAAATCTGCGCGCTTCCTGCGCCCCTGTGCGTACAAGGGCCTCGCACGTACAGGGTCCGGGTTTTCGAGCCGTTACTCAATTTGTGGAATTTCCGGGCCCCTTTAATAGCCGTAGAACTTCAGTATTTTCGAAACCGCATCGCACACGCTACGTGTTGAATAGCAACAATAGCATAATCCTGATGTGAAAAGCACCCTTTAATTTTTACAATTTGGATGTAAACTTGTACACTTTCTTCCTCCCATCCTGTAAAAGTCTACATTGTCCTTTTCCGACATCCGTTAGGTGATTTTTCAAAGGGCTAGCGATGCGAAATTCACAAAAAAACTTGTTTTCCTGCGTTTTTCATGGTCAGGCATAACGGATCAGCAAAATCCGATCCCGATTATCTGCAAATTTGCATGGGACCACTGGGTAATTTTGAAAAATAGGATTGCCGTATGTAACTTTACCGTAATCCTGCTGACTTGCTGCAATTTTTTTGCGGGTTCATATTGAAAAGAAATCTCAGATGAGAGGGCAAATCCTAAGCTAAGCCTAAGGCAAGCCTAAGCTAAGCTCAAGCTAAACCTAAGATAAGCCTAAGCTAAGCCCAAGCTAAGCCTAAGCTAAGCCTAAGCTAAGACTAAGCTAAGCCTAAGCTAAGCCTAAGCTAAGCCTACTCTAAGCCCAAGCTAAGCCTAAGCCAAACAGCCTAAGCCCGATCTCAAATTTTGGCGATTGACCTCGGTGAAACGAATATGGGCAAGGCCAGGGTCATCGCTTCGGATGCTTGTCTCAACTATTTTCCGTATTTTGGCCCCCTCTAGATAAACATTGGAATTTTCAAACTTCGTCTAGATGATTTTCAAAAGTGTAGGAAGTACAAAACAAAAAAAATTTGAACTTTTGAAGGGGAATGAACAATAGGCCAGGAAGTCATGAGTGCAGCCATCAGCCTGGCGCGGCCTCTCACATCCCGGAAATCCAGATTACTGTACGTCAGTTTACCGTAGCCCCACAGCGTTATGGTAATCCGATTCGGATTTCTTAAAAGATACAGCGTTTGGTTTTAGCGTTTTGTCATCTCTATAAAAATTACGTTCACGTTTAGTCATAGCAAAAAAAAAACAGCTTAGAAACACTTCCTTTATCTTTGTATTAGAAAAATGAGATCCTCAGAGAAAAGTACCCCCCCCGATAATGCGAAAGAACCGCAGTTCAAATTTACGGCTAGATCCCCCCCAAAATACCTAAATGGGCAAAATGAGCAAGAAAAGAGCAGCAAAACTCGCTAACTACCCAAGGCAAGCTTTGGCCATTGTATAAATAATTATATTACTCACATTTTCCCGCACTACACTTCGCAAGATTTATGCGTAAGTAATTACGTAATTATGGTAGCCAGGTACCCTCTTTTTGCCCGATACTACGCGATAATCCACATTACTTTTTCATACGGCGCAGGTGAAAAAAGTCCAAGGTGGGAGGCCGGGCAGCGCGTAGTATTTTGCCCATTATTAGGCGCGTTTTTTGGGTTGCCGATTAGCAGGTGAATAGAGGGATATTTTGGGGAGTTGGTTTTTCTTTTGGACTGCGGAATCGGGCCATAGAATTGGCAGAAAGAGCTGAATAATCGGGTTATTCAGGTTGATCCGAGTAGTAGAGAAGTAGTAGACGTAATAAAAGACAAAGGGATAACGACAAAGCTCTGGGAATTCTTTAAAGTTCTCTGCTAGCTTGCCCTCTACGGAGTTGTAAAAGTTAAGTTACTGCTGCAGATCCTAGTGAAATAAGAATATTTGCCAAAATTTTCCGATTTTTGCGCATTCCGCCAGGATCCCTGCGTACAGGCCCACGAAAAATGAAAATTTCCTTAGCTAAGTGATGTAATTTGGATTTGAAGCGCGTGTTTCCACGATCCGCAAAGTTGTCTGCTAGATCCCTGGCACAAAACCACGAGAATAGGCATGAAAACGGAGTCGGAAACTATCTGCTAGTTTGCCTACACAAAATAAAACGCTTGGGGCAGGAGACCTTAAAAAAAATCAAGAATCTCTGCTAGTTTTCCGGTAATTGAAAGGCGCGGCAGGTACAAATTTTATTAATAAGGATATTTTGCAAATTTTGCCGCGGACGCGACCCGCAACGCGTATCCAACAAAACTGGATAATTGTATGGTGTGTTTTTCGAGTTTACCAGTTTTTTCGAGCGATTGCGTCACGTGCGCGTTACGGGTCGCGTGCCTTTTTGCCAGGTTTTTGGATGCAAAAATTCTCATCACAAAGCCTAACATTTTTTTTATGTGCTCGTACTTAGTAGTATAAAGTTTTTGGTATTTATTAAAAAGTACGAAATCTGCTGTCAATGTACGTTGTTCCAATAACCTTGAGCAAAAACACGTCTATCCCTATTGTCACTCGCCCCCATACGAAATTTCAATTTTGCCTGGGCGCCGTGTGGAAAAAGCGTAAGCTTAAGCCAAATCTCTCACAATACCGCCGCTTTTTGCTCGATTTCGTCGGGTACTTAATTTTTAGGGGGGCGCGCGAGCGTCGAAATGTCGAGCCGCTTTGATGAGAATGTTGAGTGGCGGGGTGGTACATTTTGTTCACGGGCGTCTGGCGGAGGTGCTTGGAAAATCACTGTAGTTGAATCTATGGAGAGTGTAGAAGCCAGGATACGGTAGCGGCAACCGCGTCGAAGCTTGCCTCCGCGTCGCGTTTTGCGGAGAGAAATTAGAGAGAATGAGAGAGAAAGAGAGAAAAAGAGCACGAGAGGTAGGGTGCGAGAGAAAAAGAGAAAAAGAGATTGAGAGGGAAAAACAGAGAAAGAGAGAAAAAGAAAAAGAAAGAGTAAGTAAGAGAGAGAGAGAGTGAGAGAGCTAGAGAGAGAGAGAGAAAGTGAGAGAGAGAGAGAGAGAGAGAGAGAGCGAGAGAGAAGGTCACGTCTGCCTTTGCAGACCCATCATCGGCGTTCTATGGCTTTGTAGCTTAAATTAGCCGGCTTCCGGATATCAAGGTGATTATTACTAATGGAAAAGCACAAATCCCCACCGGTAACCGGCCGGGTTTCGGGTGATCAACATCCGGAAGCTCGCCCCCGGTTGGAGCCCGGGTTGACGCATTTCGACCTATAAAAGGAGGGGACCTCGCTCTCTCTCTCTCTCTCTCACTCACTCACTCTCTCTCTCTCTATCTCTCGCTGTCCCTATCATTCTCTAGCCGGCGACCATAGGTTTTTCTATCATCGTCACGCAACGCAGCCGCTTGCTCTCGCGCACCAAAGCCAGTGCTGCTTTGGTGCGCTCAAAATGCCCTCCGATAATTCTCATTCTCACGAGTTCCAGAACTTCAATATATCCGCTGGAAAACATGAAAACAGCACATGTTTTAGTCCAAATCCTAACCCGACACGGTGAGTACAGGGTGAGTGCCCACCAGACCAGGATTGAATCCTAGACTTCCTGGCACTTGTTGAAATGGCAGGGTAGCGTTGGTGAGAATTTGATCAACATTTGCAAGGTAAATCCCGTTTTTACATTTTTTGGAAGGGGTTCTACTTTTTAAATCGCACCTTTAATTGACAGCCCTAGATTCCAAAATTTTAACAAATAGATATTCAAGATATAAAACACGAAATTAGTTATTTAACGCTATTAACAATTTCTAAATACCCTGCTTTTCACAAATCGATATGGCCAGGTGACATTTAAGTCCCAAACCACAACTTTAAAGTCGAGCCGACCCGCAAAATTTGCATTTTTAAACACCTAAAATTTCACAATCAAAAAGAATAATTCCTGACGTAATTTTGAAATTCTGAATAAAAATACCGTATTTTCATGCCAATTCTACGAGTGGTCCAAGCACGAGTTACCGCACAAAAAGGCCAAGAACGGAAATTTCGGAAATTGGCGCATCCCGTAGTGTGAGTGCGGTTTTTGCAGGGCTCATTACCGTAGCCTTTTTTTGCTGCTAACTGGGGGGATAATTGGGGAGGTCCCCCGGGGAGTATTTGTGAGTGTGTAAATCGGGAGGACACGAGTTTCCGGAATGGTCATTTGATTCGAGCATTTTTTTGCACGAGTGTGATCTATAATTGTAGTAAAGTTACAGAAGCATTTTTTAGTATAAAATTCGTGATTTGGCCGGTTTAAATGGATTTATAAGGGTGAAAATCTACCTCTTAGGTCGCCTAGGTCTCGACAGGTACGTTTTACAACAAATGGCCCTCTTATATTGCGTAATCGATTACGATAGCTTAAGATGATAGCGCTGGGTGCCCATCGCGTGTGCGTTGCGGCAAAATCCGTATGAAAACAATAGGGGAACAATCCATAGTTTTGGCTTTCGCGTTCCGTTAGAAGCGCGACTTTATGTAGCTGTCGAGACCTAGTCATTTTAGCGGTCGATTTTGATAATTTCTAGCTTCCTTAAAATGTTTCATGTAGTATTTAGAATTGCGTTGAAGGCGCACTTTCTTCAAAAAGTCTAAACTAGCCGCACATTTTAGTCTTGATTATAATTTGGTTTCTAATGGGTTATTTTTGCGATAGCCCGACGTTTCCATACCACCGGAACAGCCCAACCCGTTTTCGTTACGTTTCGTTTCCGAAGCCGTACTCTTGACCCGTACCTGCGGCATCGACCCCAAAATGATGTCTTCCAATTTCTGTTTACATTCGGGATTGGATGGACGAGTACATTCGAAACACGCTGGTCTGGGTGGTCTTGCACTGACCGTGAACGTAAGGAGTTACGTGGGGTACTAAGGAGTTCTTAAGGAAATTTAGCATACACAGAACCCCCTTCAAGGACGCTGAACGTCTTGAACTTGACAAGAATCTCCATCGAAAAACATGAAAAATCAAAATCGACACCCCTAGACTGTACTACCGAGAATTCCGAACGTACTTGCAAGCGTCATTTGGCGCGTATCGTAGCGTGCGGCAAAAAAAAACCCAGTAAAACATTTGCATTGTTCCGATGCTTTATGCTTTAAGCTTTATGCCCTGGAGACTTACATTTTTCAGTCGCGGGTTTGTTCTCTGCCCCCCATGCGTGGGACACTAATTGGGTAAATTTTGGCGTTGCGCCTCCGTCTCGTCATTTTTGCACGTGGACAGGTGCGAACAAGTTAAGGTCGTTTCGTGCGAAGCGCAACCGCAGCTTGGCCTCGAAGTTCAGGGTCAATTTTACATTGGCCGTACTCGCTTGGAATGCCTAACCTTTCCCGGACTACAATTCTGCCTTTTTCCTACGTCTACAATCCCCTTTATGCAACTCCCAATTATCATGCTAATTTCTGAGTTCACACATGTACAGTCTGAAAAACCATATACCCTCATGACACAACCCGACAATTTGCAACCTTTTAAGGGGGCCCCCAATTTGGTACTGCGAATTTTTCTAATTGTGGGGGTGGCATGGCGGAGACCGTCAAAAATTTGAACCCAATTGCCGGGTTGTCAAAAGTTCAGCCTACCTTTTTCGGGGCCTAGAACATTTGCGGGATTTTCTGACTTTCATTGAGTGGAGCCGGAAATGATGGGTATCCTTGTAAAATAACAATATCTGCTGAAATAGACATTTTCGCCACTAGGACACTTGTTTTGTATATTTCAAAATGATAACTAGCGATTTGTGGATTGGATTGGCTTGGAATTTCAGATTTTTCCTTTCCTCCCTTTCCTTTTGTTCCCGCGTGAACTGGCGTATTGCAACGTCCATTCTGTTACGTATTGACGTACAGAAGAACATGTTCACCGGCATACAGTGTACTGTAGCGTACTAGCGTTAGTGTACAATAGCGTCAACAGCGTACTGAAGCGTACAGTAGCGCCTGGCAACGTACTGGAGCCTACTATGGAGTACAGCTGCGTACTGCAACGTACACTAACGTAACTCTCGAATGCAGCGGTGCTCAATAGCGTACCGCAACGTACTTGAGCGCAACTACGGCGCAATACAGCGTACAATAGTGTACGAGCGTATCTCATCGTACACTGGCGTAAATCCGCGTACGTCAGCATACAGTAGCGTATCGCAACGTACACCAGCCAGCCACCCTGACGAGTACTTCAGCGCATATTTGCGTAAAACGTACTAAACCGTACTGTAGAGTACAGCTGTAGGTTTCAACGTACACCAGCGTAACGTAACGTACGCCACTGCAGCGTACGTTTTGTTCAGGTTTTACGGACCTTTCTTAGCCAGCCCAAAGTCCTTCACCCCTTCCTTCACCTGGTTGGACTACGGTATACCCCCCGGAGTCGCTTCTTGCGGGGCCGACTCTTGGCCCTTTTCCGGGGCCCCAAGCTAGGCCACGCCCCCCCCAGGTGGTAGATGGCCCAAAAAAGTGCCCTCTTCAGCCTTTTCTCAGCTGGAAGGGACCGCCCAAAAATAATAGCGACACTGCTAGGTAGGGGAGAGAGACCGCCCCGGGTGGGCCACGAGGGGGGCCCTGCTCATTCCTGGGTGGTCGTCTTGGGCCCTGGAGGTTTTCGGGGAGTTCATTTTTCTTGTTGAATTTTTCAAGCTGACACTGGGATAGGACTTAGGCGTTTCGAAACTTTGGATATTTTAGCATGTATTCACCTTCAGCAGTCGACTTTCGCAGATTGAACAGGATTTCCGAATTCCTTCAAGGCCCTTTAAACGTCCAGATATACCATTTGGCGTGCAGCCAATTTGTTTTTTTTCTTTTCCAAAATCCAAAAATTCCAAATCTTTTCCAAAAACCACAGCTTTGGTATAGTCTTTTTCAATAGCAGACCATGTCCCACTGTACCACACTCTAAAATGTTCCAAAATAATCCAGGCTCGATAGCGCCAAACAACCCATGAAAACATCCGTCTTATCCGCTTCGAACACACCGCCCTTTTAAGTACGTTCCCTTTCCTATAGCGAACATCCAGACCACCTTTTAAAGATTCACCGAATTCAGCTCTAAATTTCGTAGACTCCAGACGGTAAACATGGAGCTTGGCGTAGCCCCAGCGGTACTGTAGACCCCAATAAAGGGCTATAATCCACGAGATTTGACACATATTTTTGTCGGTTATGGCTCATTCTCTCATTCTCTTTCACTCTCCCTTTCACTCTCTCTCTCTCTCTCTCTCTCTCTCTCTCTCTCTCTCTCTCTCTTTCTCTGCTCGATTAGTCCCAAAGTTTCAGGCTGTTTTCGGGGATATTTTCGGGGATTTTCTAGAATTTTTTGAGGGCATGGTGATGGCTGGTCTGGTAAAGATTAGCCGGTAGATCAAGGTACTGCCTCATGGAGCTGCTGTTTGTCTGCATTTTTTTAGTTTTTCTTGGGGATCTGAGCTTAGCATCGAATATTGCGGCTTTGTGGCGTGCACGTTTTCGGCGTCGGCTGGGGGTACGGTAGCTTTGGAGGTTCTTGATTGTTGTTTGGGTGCTGAAAAAAACCGACAGGTGAATTTTCCAGGAACTTTTTCCCCTAGGGATTGATTAAACTCGTACTTTAAATTCAGAAAAGTTCTAGATCATCGAAGATTTGCGGACTTCAACTTGTTTTGAGCTTTTTAGGGCTGAAGGGTACTGTATCATCGGGTCCGAAGTTATTACCTCGAGGTTTCGTTTCAACAATCTCTCTCTCTCTCTCTCTCTCTCTCTCTCTCTCACGCTCTCGCTCGCTCACTCT
Organism: Mesorhabditis spiculigera; assembly: GCA_958295435.1. Taxonomy (NCBI): domain Eukaryota; kingdom Metazoa; phylum Nematoda; class Chromadorea; order Rhabditida; family Rhabditidae; genus Mesorhabditis; species Mesorhabditis spiculigera. Next base: position 10,506 of record CATQJA010000416.1, read on the forward strand.
TATCTCCCTTGCTCGCACTCTCTCTGCCTCTCTCTCTATCCGTCTCTCTCTCTAACCTTGACCTCTGCTCCCAACATTCTAGTGGACCTCATCCTCGTCCTCGTCGACGTCGTCGCCCAATTTCCGGTCACCCCCCACGCAGTTTTTAGGGCTGGTCAGATGGTGTTTTTTCATCAGAAGCTGCACACCGAAGGGTTTATTTTTGGCTTTAAGGAGATCATGTGAGCTTCTGGCACACGGCAAAGATGTCGCTCTCAAGATAAAAAATGCAAATTGCCGGGGATTTTCTGTACCAAGAAGCGGAAGTCACGATGAGCCGATCATGTTTTACAGCTTTTCACGGTGATAAAATGAACATCCCCAGGATTATTCATAAGGTACACCAACCGGATGACCCCCCAGCGACTACATCCGCGTTTCATCTTCTGACTCTTATATCCCCCCGGAAATCGCTCATCTAATCTATGCGCCACGGCACGTTCTTCTGAGATTAAGCCTAATAGACCCCCAGTGAAACTGGTAGGTAATTGGCGACTATAAGCCCGGGGGCTCCCGGGGGACGGGAGCGGAAGATGAAAATGTACATTCGACACCTCGGTACGAGAAGCGAATCATCCTCAGATCCAGGAAAATTCTCATGAATCTCCTGCTTACAGCTTGTCGGAATTGATTTCAATGCAAAGCCCGGATCGGCATTTCCCCTAGCGACACTTTGGCATTTGCATGCGGGGATTGTGGCGGTTTAGCATGGGGTTACGGTGCCCCGTTCTAAGCCTTTTTCCGGAATCTGCTTAGGCTTGATGGCTTTGCCCTTTACAATCAGCATGGGTGTAATTGTGGCATGGGATTCCGGATATCATGTCTGGGACATTGTACTAGGGGATGGTTTTGTGAATTTATATTAGGAGGTGTCACCGATAATGATATTCCAAAAAATTCAAATTTTAGTAAAATGAGAGAGAGGGAGCGAGAGAGAGCGAGATAGAGACGGAGAGGGCGAGCGAGAGAGAAACCGTATGAGTGAGAGCGAGAGTTTGAGAGTGAGTGTGAGTGAGAGCGAGAGCGAGAGAGAGTGTGAGAGAGAAAGAGAGAAGCTGCCTTGATTTCGAAGCTCTTTGGCCTCAACACTACCCTGTATTAATAATCCTCAAATTTCCTCCTACCCGGCTTTTCCTCTGATCTTTGGCAATTTACAAAAATTGTGAGAAAATGCTTCAAAACCACATCAATTTCCGGAAATCCAAAAATGATATTTTTGCATTTCCGATCAAAAGTCAGCTCAGACGGATTATTTACAAATTGCCGTCCATGGGCATCTCGGTGTAAAAAGCACGGAGCACAGACCAATCCTCGAAATGGTCAACAAACCGCTTGTTGACAACCGACTGCCTCTCGACCGGTAATTTGCCAAAACGCCCCTGCTATGAATACCCTAAAAAATGCAGATCAGCAGGCCCTCTCTCTCTCTCTCTCTCTCTCTCTCTTTCTCTCTCTCTCCCTCGCAGCAATGACTTGAAGTTTTTGGTCGCGCCGCCAAGCCGTTGGAAGACCAAAACAAGTTACTGAGTCCCTAGATTGTGCTCAGGTGGTGGTACAGTAACCTTCTCGGCAAAATGGCTTCCGATCAGAAACTTTTCGCTCCTTTTCCTGAGCCCTAGCAAATATCGCGTTTCCTAAGGTTTCCTAAGCGGTTTGGCCTTTCAAGGAGTATCCTGCAAAAAGATGTTGATTTTGGCGGGTCAAAGGATGTCTGGCTTTTGTGGTGCTTCATTTTTGGGGACTACGGTAGATTTTTGAAGACCTGAGTTTTGTTCGGGAGCTTAATCTCTCGCTCTCTTTCTCTCTCTCTCTCCTTCTCTCTCTCTCGAGCGCTCACTCTCGCTCTCTTTCCCTCTCCCTCGCTCTCTCTGTTTCTCTCTCTCCCTCTCTCTCTCTCGAGCGCTCACTCTCGCTCTCTTTCCCTCTCTCCCTCTCTCTCGCTTCCCCATCCGGATTCTCGTTATTATTGAGTTTTTTTTGATCCACAGAAAGACCTAAAAATCTAGTTACGGTAACCAATTAGCGCCTCCGGTTTCGAATTCCATTTTCGGCCAAATAACGCCAATTTCCTGTAGTTTGCTACAGTATTGCCGGGGGCGAGCCGTAGTGGAATTCGACCTTTTCCATTTGTTTCCGCTTTTATAGGATCTTGATCAGCGAGGAAATGTCGGGAGTTGGACAACTAGAGAATTTTCGGTCTCTCTCTCTCTCTATCCGTCGCTCGCTCTCTCTGTCTCTTTTTTTACTTTTAATTTCCAGCTTTCTAAAAACTTTGGTGCTGTCACGTTCTCTTGAATCCCATCCCCCCATTTCGCAGCTTTTTCATCGAATCAAAATCCATTTAGTCCAAAAGCGAAAAATCGGGGGTTACCCCGTTCGAAGCCCTGTTTTGTC
>CATQJA010000418.1:0-12181 GCA_958295435.1 Mesorhabditis spiculigera
TGGTCGTTAACAATGGAGACTGTGCGATGCAGCGACACCGGGTTAGCGGCAAGTTGGAGGTAAGCTTGAGCCTGATAAGACCAACTAAAAGGTAAAAATCTCCCCCGCTCGATACTTTTTGCCAAAACCAGAGGCCCTCCCACATTCTGGTGCAGTTGACTTCACTCATGCCTACCCGATCCCTTTAAGACCTTATGCTTCCTTTTCAGGGTCTCATGTTCTCCCTAACGATCGTCGTCTCGTTCCACGGTACTTTTGTAACCAAGGCTGATCGGGCGTATCGTTGTATGTGCTTCTTCAGGTCGACGTCGATGCTCACCAATGCGATAGGTAAAGCAGCTCGGCAAGGCCGATTGTTTTGTAAATTTGGAGGCTCGATTTCTCATGCTTTAAGATGTCCAATACCTGAAAAGGGTAGCTTTAAGTCGTTTTCAGAAATGTCTGGTCTCGGAACCACCGAACTCGTCGAGGCAGCCCCGGCTCCCTCGTGTTCATACAGTATCCGTCTCGGAAGCGTGGAAGGACCACCAATTGTGTAAGTCTTAGCTATTTCACGCATTCGCTGATTATTTAAAACCCTTCTGGATGCAAAATTACCCCCCTTTTAGCGAAGGCGAGGTCGGCGACAAAATTTTCCACGTTTGGGAGTGTGAGGGAGAAGCTCAAGGAATTCTGGTACACAGCTGTAGCGTGACTGATGGGAAGGGATACAAATTCGACCTGGTAAGATAAATTCTAGATAGTTATGAACATTAAAACCACTTCAGCTCGACGTCGACGGGTGCGCCATTGATCCACTCATCCAGCCGGATCTACAGTACGACACGCAATTAACGAGAGTTGGTATTTCGTAAATTATGATTTTCTGCCTGCGTGTCAGTTCCTTAAAAAATCTTAAAAACTAAACTTAATGGGTAGTTTATGCCTTTAGGCTTTCACCGAAACGTCCGGCTACAAATTCTCCGATTCTCGAGTCCTCAATTACGAATGTGTCGTTGAGTTGTGCAAGAAGGAGACCGGAGAGTGTGAGGGCTTCTCACCGCCTGTAAGTTACTATTAAGTTATACCTGAACTTCCACTCTCTTTTTGTCCTCAGTGGCCCTTTAAACAGTTTTCTTTTAGACCTGCGGTCGCTCCAAGCGCAGTATCGTCATGAGAAATGAGCCGGAAGTCAACAAGAAATGGGCGCGTTCTGGGTATTTAAAGATCAAAGTATGAAAAGAGTATTTTTGATTTAGCAGAATCATGAAGCGGGAGCAGGAGGTGCTTCAAACTACGCTGATGATGAATGAGGATCTACCAGAGGAGATGGTCGACCCATTCGAGCTGCAGAATATGACAGCGTTGGTGAGAAAATTCCTTATTTGTCGAGAGCTTACGATTTTCCACAGGTAAGAGCTCACGATAACGTAATATACGTAGCAAAATATAGGGTACGTATCGTAACGTACTAGGACCGTAGTGGGCGTATCGTATCGCACGTTATTCGTAGCGAATTGGGTCGGATCGGAGTCCTAAGGCTTTGATAGAGCTGTTCCTAAGCGTAGCAATACATTTTCACCTGCGTCATTTTCAGAGCATCACCCCTACTCCCAGCGCCCCAAACCCGGGCTTTGACGACGTCTTCCGGATTCTCCAGCGCGAGATTTGCATCCCAGTCACGACGCTGGTCGCCTCAGCAGCTGCCTTTTCGATTTGTATGCTAATTACGCTGATTATCGGGTGCTCGATGGCCCGGCGCCATACCTACAAGCTCGAGCGTCAGTAGTAACTCTTAAATTCGTAGTAACCGCGTAAATTCCTGCTGCAATCTTTCGTCCAATGGGTTTTCACGCAATTCTCCTTTTGCCTACATGACTTTCATAGCGTTCCTGATAATTCCAGCATTCCGCATTCCATTTTACCAGCTTTAACCTAAAATTTTATGCATAACGAAACAGTAAATTTTAGCAGATCCATTTTTTAGAGAATTTCAGATGGATTTTTATCGAATAAATTTTATTACATCAAAATACACTTGTTTTTGTTCGTGTATCCGGATACGCAAGATTCTGCACACTATTCCAACATCAAATCCTGGACCATTCGGCTTTGTTGATTTTTGATGATGCAGGGATACTGATGGCATATCATAAGATTCAGCGTATATTTGCGTAGCCTTACGTAGCCTTTCTTAGCTTTGCGTATTCTAGCGTATGCTATGGTGACATCTTATAGCTTTTGGTAAAGGACCAAAAAAATGCATAAAATATGCCAACGAGGTTTAATCACGAAGCTTCTTTACGTAACGTACCGTACTTTTCTATTGCGTATGGTTGCGTAGCATAGCGTACTCTGTGCAAATCTTCCAGGGTCATCTTTCACATAATGAAATTTATTCACATAAAATACAATGTGTGTTGTTGTTGTGTGTGTGTTGTGGGCATCCCCCGGGGACACCGATCAGCACCCCGTCCAAAGTTCAGGAAATATGGAATCAAAATGATAGCCAATAAAAGACAGTTAAATTCAAAAATTAGCATCCAGGCAGGGGTGAAAGTAAGGTGGGGGATAGATAGCACGGTTTAGGCAAAAGCTAAGCTTTAGAAGTTTAACAAGACTTCAAAATAATATAAAAACGAAAATGACAAGGCCACATCACATTGAGGGAAGGAGGGGAGATAAAAGAGAGAACACAGCAGCACAAAACCGATTCGGGGCGGGAATACTTTTGGGATGGCGGGTTTTAAAGGGATTGGCAAGCTTTTTAGAGTTAGAAAAAATTCCTGAAGGATCTAGGCTAGTTGCCATTTTCTAAATGGCCTCTGCTAGCTGCCTTTCACATTTTTTACTTTTGTGCTCTTGAAAAGCTCCCAAAAAAACCTCTACTAGATGCCGTTTCATTTTTATAGTTTCCACTTACGCCTAAAAAATTTCTGCTAGTTGCCTTTCCTTGTTTTGGCATTCTACAGCAAAAACTAACTCAAGGGCTTCATTTCTGATCCAAAATTCCCAAAAAATCACTGCTAGTTTATTTTACGGCATTTTCACGATCTTAAAACCTGTCCAATCCCCCCATAAAACCACCATTTTCGTAAAACTTTCAATTTCGAAAACAAAACAAGCTAGGGGGAATTTGCCGGGCTCGCGTATTTGTGGGGGTTGAAAAATTCTAGTCGATCGAAGGGGGAATCTCAAAAAAAACCGGCGGACAGGTTCGAGCGACGACATCACTCTTCATGGTCCTCCATCAAATCCTGAAACCATTCGGCCAGGTTCACCTGCACGTCGCGATTTTTGACGATCCAGGGGTGTTGCTGAAAGGTCGATATGTATTTAGATTTGGCTTCAAGCAGCCTTTAAAGTCCCTAAATCCCAAAGAATCTTTGCTATCTTGCTCAATTTTGCTATAAAAATATCAAAAAGCTAATTTTTAATGCCGGCCTGACCTATATTTTACAGTTCAAAGTGGTTTAGTGGTCAAAATCACATATTCCTTGATCCTAAATAATCTCTGCTAGTCTCCCCTGCATGAGCCTGACATTGCTAAATGATCTTTGCTACTTACCTTTGCGTTAAATTCATGTTTTCTCATTCAAATTCAGATTCTCACGGTTTTTCAAAGACATATATATAGTTAATTTTGCCCTCCAAAGTCCAAAATTAGGCCAAAAATAATTCCTAAATAACCTCTGCTAGTTCCCCAGTGGATTTTATTCCTATTAATGCACCACTCACCAATAACACGTCATATTTCGGCCTTTGCTGGACGTCCTTGTTGAGACACAACTCGACAAAGTTGACAAAATCGGGGGAGAAGCCCTCTTCCAGCGTCAACACTGGGGCCGGGTTGTTGATGAGGGCAGAGAGAATCTCGAATTCGTGTTGGCCCTGGTAGGGATATCTGAAAAATGGAGGGTAATCAGAGTTTCCAGATTAAGCTTTAAAAAATACGCATCCTCTTATCCGCAAAACGGGTAAAAATCGAGATTTATCAGTTTGCGATCTTTCATGTGAAAGTCATTAAAGAGATAGGGGCGGCATAAGTCAATCGATTACGCGCGGGAAATAAAATGTCTCTGCGCCTCTCCCCTGGGCGCCCTCCTCTCTCGCCGCCGGTCGCGCTGGGACCTGTTGAACCCCCCCCCCCCCTCCCCAAGGGGGGGTTCAACAGATGCCGTCCTCATCTCTTTAAAGAGCACCGAAAACGAGCCTTATTCTCGTCAAAATCTCGACAGTTATATGACACACCAAATGACAGAGGTAAGTTCGTTAAAAACCATCAAGGAACGCGAGTAACGATCCAAAACGACCTACGTTCCACGCGCCAGCTCAACCAGCGTGATACCCATCGACCACACATCCGAACGTACATCATACGGTGCGGGCCCCTAAAATCGTTATAACCAAGTTTAAGGTATCAATCTTACCCCTTGTTCCACAGGCTTAAATCGCTCCGGCGCCATATACGGTGGGCATCCCGCATTCCGCGTGAACACTTTCGACTCGATCAACTGCCCGGCAATACCAAAATCGCATAGCTTCACATTTCCATCCCAATCGAGCAGAATATTGGACGGCTTCACGTCGCGGTGAATAACCGATTTCTCCTCCTTCAAATAGTTGAGGGCGGACAGGATGGAGATGGCCATTTTGGCGATGTACTGCTCGGGCACGGGCTGGTGGTTTATCCGGGAGAGGAACCGGTCCAGGCAGCAGCTCATCAATTCCATGCACAGGTAAACTGTCGTCTGAAAAAAAGGGATTTAACGACGCTACTGAAGGTATTGGAATTAGAGTTAAATATGAAAAGTGTAATACCTCCTCCGGTATAAACAAAAATCGACTACTCACATCCGTAATGAAGAACCCGTAGCAAATCACAATATCCGGACTCTGGCATCGCATCACCACGTCGAGATCCATCAGAATTCGGCGGGTGGCGCCCGTGTTACCCGTGCGAGCCATTTGCTGAAAGGTATTGATTATTTAGGGATTTTAAAGGGGCTAAAAAAAGCAAAAATCGCCCTTGGCCGGCTAGGTCTCGACAACCAAGCTTGGGTATCATTTTAGTATTGACAGAAATATTTCGAAGAATTTAAGGTCCGGATAAACCCTGCCATGAATTTGCAGATTTTAAATTGCGGTGCTTGTGCATTATCGGGGGTTGGGTGGTATTTTTGTAGAAGTCCAGAACTGCATCATAACGTAATAGTAAGTTTTTCAAAAAAGCGGTTTTATTAAGATTTACAATATTTGAGATAGAAAAATTATTTAAAACGTTTTTAAAGTGTACGATTCTGGTCCGAAATTGGCCAGTTTCTGTTTTTAATAGCAATTTGGTTAGGTTTTTGACTTTGGGCGTAGTAGAACCGTTCAAAAACACAAAAAAACTGGCGTTTTCAGTAAGCATCGCGGCTCCTCTCCCTGATAGTGCAACAGAACCTAAAGGCTTTTGCGTCTCCCGACTCCAAAATAATTCCAATCCATTACGCGATGAAAAGACGATCACGTACGTTGCGTGATGCGAGCGATATCAAATTCCAAAAGCAATCCCGAGCCAAAAATCTATAGCCCTGCCTTAACCGTCCCCTTAAAATTTTTAGCCACTGTCGAGACCTAGCGCCAAAAAAGGGTCGATTATGGGACTTACTAGTCCCTTTCGTGTAAGGATTATTTACCTTAACAGCCATCACATGGCCCCTATACGCCATCTTCGTCACATGGCCACAACTGCCATGACCGATATCCCCAAGATGCTCCAGATCCGAGTATTGGCATTGGACGACCTGGCCGCTCAGCCTCAACTTTCCGGCCTGACTTCGGACCTGCTCGAAGCGTCTGTTCAGCTCCTCGCCTTCCGGGTCGAGCTGCTGGCTCGGCTCGAATCTGAGGCCGCCCACTGAAAAAGCTAGATTAATTCTTGTCGTTTTTTCCTCGTCGCAATTGTCTTAATGCTTCTTTGATAGCATGATTCAGAAATCCGCTGAACCGGCACGTGGTATTAAGGTTGCTCAAGGCTTCGAAAATGGCGGCAAATTAACTCTGCTCGTTGCTTCTTAAAAAGCTTTAGGCCTATGGAAAAAGAGCCCAAAGAGTCGCTGCTAGCCTGCTTTAACAGGGACTAGCAGCGCTAAAATCGGGACAATCGGTCAAATAGGTAAACAACTAATAAGCTGGCGACAGTCCAATTTTCTAGACTTAGTCGACGAAACCGGTTGAATTTTGCCCATCTATGCGTTTTAAAGTACTTCGAAAGCGTGGAATTCGATAGTATCTATGTCGCCATTAATGCTCATATACTTACGGGATGGAGTGGTGGCGCTCATTCCTTTCCGGGGCAACGGACTCGTCGAGCACACCGGCAACGGCTTTCGCGGAGTGGCTGGCTCGCGCACCGGAGAGCCTCGCTGAAAAAAAACGACATGATCATTAAACTTCGGCTGGCTTTTGTAAGCGGATTGTCTGGTCGGGCTCAAAAAAAGGATTTCGAGGTACATAAATCCGACAACAAAATCGACCAAGACTCACAATTCTAGCTGTCTAGCTAAAACCGGGCTTTTTTTACCGGTTTCGAAACCGTATAAATACTGCAAATTTTCGAACGGCAACGAACGGAAAATAATAGGTAAGTCGGGGTGAGTCACTAATTTAGTGCTACCCCCACCCCAGGAATCTAAAAAACTGAAATTCGGCAGGTACAGATCGGGTGAAATGAGTCACAGGTGTGTTCGTTCGGAAGCTGACTAATTAGGGTAGGCTAGCAGGTATTATTTGGGAATTTGCTTGCATCGGGTGCAGAGAGAATGAAAATCGGGGATGTTCGAATTCCTACACGATCTCTGCTAGCTTGCCCGGGACTGCAAGAAAATCTTATAGGATTGGACCAAATTTAAATTTAGTTTAGCAGCTCGATTTTCCCAGGGGATCTCTGCTAGCATACGGTTAATTTAAGCTGCAGATTTCCGAAATTCGCTTATCAATCTCTGCTAACTGACCATGCTTACTCATCCTGCAAGCAAAATTCTGTTTAATTTTTTATTTCGACTCACCGCTTTCGGTTCCTGCGACGTGGATCTTCTGGGATGGACGGCTTCACCAAACCCGAACCGCAGCTGTCTCCATCGACGGATCCGAGCCTCGAACTCTGCAAGGAACAGCGTAATTTATTCGTTATTTCCTAAATCCGGAGACTAAAAATTCTCATAGAATGATCTTTGAACTCAATATCCAGATTCTACTACCGTAAACAAAATACTAGTTCTTATCCCTGCGCATTTTGCACGTAATTTACGGATTTGTGGCCCGAGGGGTGGGATGGATTAGGGATGCAGGGATATCGTTTTGCAGGGGATGCCCAGCAGGTCCGGCTTGTTTGATAAAAATGGATCCGGTAAATCGGAAACGTAAAAGTATCTACACATTGCACGAAATCCGGTCCAAAAATTATCTTAAAAGGCGGAAGCAAAATAATTTCAGACGCTTATATGCAAATGATGGAAATTTTAGTCGGTAAAAGGGATTAAATGTGCGAGTTACCTAAATGTCTGCTCAATACCAATTATATGACTTTATGAAAATACCTTAATTTTAGTCAATAACGCAATAAAAAATTTTACTGAGGTAAATATGGCGAGATTTATAGAAAATTAGGCCGAACAGTCCTCAAAATGCAACCTGAAAAGCAAAATAACCTAAAAAAAAATACCAGAAAACTACGAAAATACCTCAATTGAGGCCAGTAACATAACATTAAGGTCAAAACAACGTTTTTGAGCTGTTATGAACAGCATAAATTGAATATCACTGAATAAATCACGAAAATCGTAAAAATTAGGCATTTACCAAGCTAAGGAACACCTGAAACTGATCTTTCAGCGAAAGTTCTAGCAAAATTACCCGACGGGGCAAAATGTCAGTTCTAGGGTTCTGACTCCTCGCACACTAATGTAAAGCGATAGCTGCAAAATTCCCGGTTTCACAACCGCCAATTAACCGGCAAAACCGGCCAGAAAACTGCAAAAAACGCCACGTGAGAAAGCGGAAAAAGCACCCCTGGGAACGGCATTTCCGCGCGAGCGCACCCTAATTGGGTTCCCGTGCACTTATTGTGCCGGAAAAACAGCAGATTGCTCGTTTGTAGCCTAAATTGGCATATGAAAAACAACGGAAAATTTTGGCACCTTTCTGCAGATCGGCGTGCTTTGGGAGAATCGCCATTTAGAGGGCAATATGGGGGAAGTGCTAGCTATCCGGGGTTTTTATGGGGGATAAGCCCAGAAATGCAAGAAAATTCGGGACTTTCGAAAAAGAGCCGAGAAAACTGGACTGAACTGGACGATCATCAAGATCGACATGTAAGCGAAATGAAGTGGGGGTAATAGATTGCGTAAGCCAAAAAATAGCGTGGAGGTCCGCCAAATCTTTTGATAGGTCAAGTCACAAGTCAGATAGGTCAAGGCGCTTCCAAAAAGCTTGTAAAAGTTAACAAAAGCATTCATATTCTTTTACGGCAAATTTTGCATCAGACTCTAAGCAAAATTCTATTTCAACCACAAAATAAACACGGTAAAAGTTTACTTTACCCCCCCCCCCCACAGCCGAAGGGTCTCAAAGTTGTCGGTATTTTCGCTTATTTTGTCGCGATTTTTGCAACGCCATTCGATAGAGCGTCGAAAAATATACTAAGAGTTTTAATTTGAGCCTACAATAATGTAAAATAAAAAAGTTATAGCCAAAAACTTCCGGCTGGGGGGGGGTAAAATAAACCGTAACCATAAACACTATCATACGGTTTTAAAGTGACCCAAAATAAAATTAAGTTTCCTAGCCCAGCCGAAACCTACATTTCGTATCGGCAACATCCTAGAACGTTATAATAGGTCATAACGTATCATTATTCAGCCAAAACTACAGTGAACCAGCAAAAAGTCGTACTTTCCACGTTCGAAACCTAATAACGAAGTTTTCAAAATGACACCACCCAAAAATTTCGTTTTCGAAATAAAAAGAGGCGTGCTACGTATATGAAAAATTCCAGCAAATCGAAAACTGGAACTGATTGTCGTTCTAAACGCTATTCTAAACTTCTTAAATCGAGTAAACTGAAATTAAGTACCCAGGCTTTAAAATAACAATCTGGAAAATAGCCATGGTGGTTGTAAAACTCTAACAGGTGTCGTTTCTCAGCTAAGCTTAAGGAAAAATGTCAAAATACATTCTTATACATTTTTATGAGTTTCTGCGTATAAAAAATTCAATGCACTAGCTGACAAGAGTAGCGTTTCGTATATGGAAACATTCTGGAAACCCGCAGCCACCACTTGTGCAATGCTACATTGCGAAATCTACATGGCAGAGCAGCGTGCGGCGGAACGCGAGGGTGCAAGAATGGAAGAGGCGGAAATTACTCCGGAACGGACCCCCGTTCAGAGGAATAGACATAGCAGACCGACAGACAGACATAGAGAATGAACAAGGCAGGCAGACAGACAGACAAACAGAGCAGCTACCCGCTCGCAACAGGCACCTGGGCACACATACAACTTGCGAGCAGGGAGGCCTGGACGGTCCCAGGGTCGCCCTTTAGCGTGCGAGACCAATGGCTGACCGGTTGGGACCGATTCCACGGGGATTCGATTGGAAAAATGAGCAAATTGAAGCCACAAAGCCGCCCAAAATCAAGCGGGATACAACTGAACGCACATGTATATGCACGTACGTTAAAATTCTAATTACGAAACCGATAATTCCGTTTTTTTGTAAAATTATTTGTTCCAAATGAAGCTCTTACACCTCTAAAGCTAAGCGGTATAAAATTAAACATACACACGTACACGCACGTGCATTAAAACTCCGATCCGATGCTTCCAAATCCGAGTTAGTTCGCAATATAGAGCGTTATAAAGGATTCCCTATCACCTGTTCGAAAATCATCTGTTCGAAAATCACCTGTTCGAAAATCATCTGTTCGAAAAATCATCTATTCGAAAAACGTCTGTTCGAAAAGTCATCTGTTCGAAAAGACACCTGTTCGAAAAGTCGCCTGTTCGAAAACCATGTGTTCGAAAATGGTCATTTTTGGTACCATTTCTTGGCAATTCCACATGCAAATTTTTCGAACAGGTGATTTTTCGAACAGGTGTCTTTTCGAACAGATGATTTTCGAATACATGATTTTCGAACAGGTGATTTTCGAACATATGATTTTCGAACAGATGATTTTCGAACAGGTGATTTTCGAACAGATGATCGGCCACCGTTATGAAGTTGATTTTCCGTAAAAACCTATTCTCAAAAAAATGCATCGGGAGCACGAGCTCAAACATAGTACGTAAGGTCAATTAAGATTTCCAGATTTGTAATTGAAATGTCTTTTTGACATGTCTTTTTCGATATTTTCGTTATTTTCTCGGGATTTTCGGAACGCCATTCGATAGCGCATCGGAAAAAGATAATAAAAGTTTTGTTTTAGCTCAAATTAGTGTAATATAAAAAAGTTATGGCAAAAAAAAAAACAACAAAAATAACCTTTTAAAATCGGATTGAGCGGCTAAAAAAATCGACAAAAAAATCGTCGTCACCAGCCCCCAAAAATAGAAAACGTGATAATCTCCACAACTTCCGGGGGCTCCTTATCAAAAATCGCAGCCGCAAAAACTTCAAGCGGGCGCTAAATGAGTTTTTAGCGTAAACCCTTCGATAACGTCAAGTCAGCGTTTTTTAATGAAACCGCACCAATCCGGCTGAAGTCTTTGGGAAACGTCATTTGGCGGGGCGTGTTCTGGTCTCACCTATTGTCCTCAAACCCTGTGAATACCCAATTAGGATAGTCGGAACGACCAGAAATCTCGTGTTTTTCGCTGTTTTTTTTTTTGGCGCAGAAAATTAAGTTCAAACTTGAAAAAGAGGGGGTAATTTTTTGGTGAATACCTATAGAGGGAATTTGGGGTCGAAGAAAAAAATAACTCGAAAACGGGCAAAAACTATGTCGCTTAGAATGTTTAAAAAATGATAAGCCGATTCCGGCGATTTTCTCTTGTTCGAAAAGCGCAAAAAATTCTCTGGAATTCGATAAAACTTCTGTATTAACCGGGTTTCAGGGAAAACCGGAAGGATAAGCCGATTTCCGGTGTTTTTCTGTAGCCAACAGCGTTTCAAAAAGTATTCGAAGCTAGGCATCCTTAAAATTTAAAGGGTTTCGGAGAAAACCGGAAACTGACAGCTCAAATGACTGCAAAACTGACTGGAAATCCGAAAATCCGTATCGCCAAAAAATGAGACGATACCCCGGGACGATCAGATAATTCGGGTGTAAAAAAGGCGGGGCCCAAAATGGCCCTTTGTCAGCGAAATGCCCCCCGCAAAGTCCATAAGCAGTGGCGAGTCGTCGACATGTGCTTGCTGAATGTTTTTGTCTGGGGAAGAGCGAGGACCCGCCGAAATTTCCCTAGCATTCCAAGAGGAGCACGTGCTCCTTAGGAGAACGTGTTTGGGCTATTCTCCGGAACAGCCTTAAAAATGGCATAAATTCATAAAACTGGCCGATTAAGTGAAAGGTATGAGCCAAACATTCCTATAAAAGACTATACTTCAAACTACAACTATGATTTTAATCGGGACGTTCGGCGCTCGAGAAAACCTAAGATACCGTAAGATTACCCAGAATACCTACCCTAAAAGTGCGTGTAACTGTTGCGCTAAAAGATATAAAAATTAATACAACTCAAACTGACCTACTTTCGAAATTGCTATCAACTTTTTCGATTAAAAAGCTCTAAAAACTAAATTTTAGTGTTAGGAAAAAAAATCAAACATCCTTCTAGGCAACTCCTCCAAATTACCGTCTTCTAATCGACCCGTTCTCTCGCTGCCAATTCACAATTTGCACCGGGCCGCCCGGAAATTGGCCATTTCCTCCCACGGACCTCCCATGTGATTTTCGCGCAAATTGTGTTCAAAAATCAACTAATCCCCGGCGTCGCGGTCGCAGACTTGTTAGTGTAAAAACTCTGGATCTCATAAAATGGGCCTTTGAAAGTGAATCATACTAATCGGGGCGCTTTCTAGGAAAATTCCCGCATGGCAAAATAAAGAAGTTGGCAGCAAAGCCAGCGGCTAAGCTTATAAATTAATGATATTTAGCCAAGATTAGTAAAAAAGTAAACTAGCGTATGAAGATTAATTCTTCGGATCGGAGATC
>CATQJA010000419.1:0-14065 GCA_958295435.1 Mesorhabditis spiculigera
GTTATAGGACCGTACAGGATGTCTGGAAGAGTCGTTTCCCCCCTGCCAAAAGTCCAGTTCCGAAAATAGAACTGACTTCACCACAGCATGCTTGAAAAAACGCGGACGGGTGGATGCAGTGCTGCAGATAATTACCTACTTCAGGCAGGTAAAATTACCTAAAAACCAAATTTAAATACTGATCAAGAATTTCCCCAGGAATCCCCCAAAATTTTAATAGCAAAACAAGTATAAAAGCTAAAATCTCTACTTTCGCCAATATTTCGTACTTGTCTTCTAAGGGGCGATGCTACTCGTTCTACTAGCTGCTGGCCTACTCGCTGCTACCGTCTATTTCTACACCTTGTACAAGCAAACGGTAGACGAAATCGAGAAAATCTAAATGTAACCCCGCACACAGGCTGATGCCCTCAACCAGTTGAAGGAGGAGAAGAAGAAGGAGGTCCGCCGTGTGCCCTCCAATGTCTCCTTCAAAAGCCAGAAGCCGACAACTCCACAAGTAGTGCAGACTTTTCATTCATTCTGAAATGAATGTTTTAGAAAAGCCTTCCACGTTCCGCCTCGAAGACTTCGGCCAGTGGTGTGGCTACGGCAAAGAGCAATTCTGGCCGTACCATCTCGGCCACCACCGCCATTTCTGCAAAAAGCGTACGAGAGTTGTGTAGATTTTGAGCGGAATATTGTTAGCATCACGTCGTCATCAACCCCACACCGATCACGGCTGATATCGAGCAGAACGGGATGATTGGAGCCCCGATAAATCAAGATCACGAGCCAGCCGTCAATTCCGAGCACGAGGCATCGTTCAAAGGGTCTCCAGATTATCATTCGATTTCAGCCAATGATGCGACCGCATCCTCATCTGACTCCAGCCGCGGCACCCACTGGTGCGTTGAGCTGCTAGCGATTCGACTGGAATAATACTTTGTTCTATTCTTGATCATGGTTCTTTTTAGCAAAGGACGAGGGTTCGGCCCAATCAGCCTCTTGCCATACCGCCGATGTGCAACCGGATGAGCGCGCGAAGACGGAAGCAGCTCTGGCCGCCCCAGCCGCCGCGGCCGCCGACCACTCGCAGTTCGATACTGCGGCTCCGCCGCCGCTGCCAAACGAAAGTGAAGAGAAAAAGAGTGGGTTTAGTCAATCGGCAGCACAAACGATCCTTTGGTCCTGTAGGCGATGATTTAGGCAGCGACTCCTCATCGTCGAGCAAGACCAAGAAGAAACGCGTGAAGGAAGGCCCCCGCAAGATCAAGCCTGGATCGGTGAAGTTGGTCTTGAACCCTTGGTGTTGACCGTGAAAAAGAGACACCGCGATCAGATCAATTTCAGGTCGAAAAGCAACAAGAAGAGCAAGAAGAGTAAGGACAGCAAGCCTGGAGCGGAGAAGAAGGATGGCTCCGACAAGACTGGAAGCAGCGCCACCCCCAAGCAATGAGACACCTCTTCTCAAATGTGACAATAAATATTGGCTCAGACTCGCGATCCTTACATTTCCGACTAAACTTGATTGCGAGCTAGCGTACGTTACACGATAGTTGACAACTTCTTCGGACGAAGCCTCAGCGTCGAGGAGGTCAATCTTCATGCAGCGAGCCGCCGGCCCTACAGTGTCCCCAAAATTCGCCGCAAGCATAGAAAATTTATTCACGCACAAGAGACACGTTAAAGGTTCACTTAAATCGGTAACTAAACATTGCTGCGAGAAACGGGCAGTAAATTGGAAAATTGACAACATTACGATAAAGCCAAATGCAAAATTATAAAAGTGCACACGAGAAAGGTGATCGGGGTCGGATGCAGCTCACGAAGAATGCTAGACGTTGCGATTATCCTCGACACCGGCTAAGATAATATTGGCAAAAGAAACTGCACAAAGTTACCGTGGTGGTTTACAACGAAGACATTCAGTATGGC
The DNA here is from genome assembly GCA_958295435.1 of Mesorhabditis spiculigera. Taxonomy (NCBI): domain Eukaryota; kingdom Metazoa; phylum Nematoda; class Chromadorea; order Rhabditida; family Rhabditidae; genus Mesorhabditis; species Mesorhabditis spiculigera. Next base: position 1,918 of record CATQJA010000419.1, read on the forward strand.
AGTCATTTCGCGGCCCTCCCATCGATAACTTATCGTCTGGTCTCGTCCAGCCTCCCAATATGTAACGGCCGAAACAGCAAGCCCAGAATCGCCGCCGCTCAGACGAAACATGGCCGACGTGATGATGTACTTGTAATTTGGATTCTTTTCGACCAGGATGGCGGTAACATCTAAACCACAGCGTAATTCACAAAAAGCCATCTTTACCTTCAACGCACTTCTTGTTGATCTGAGTAGATTCTTCAAAAGAGTAGGGCTTTGTGGCGGCGGCACGGTGGTAGACGTCTTGGATTACGGCGACGATTTCTTCTCTTGTCGGCATTTTCGAAGCAGTCGCGGAGCCGTCCCCGTTATGCATGGCACTTATTCTGAAAAAAATTAGATTGTAAAACGTCCGACAAAATGTGGCAACAAAAAAAACCGACTGTCGAATTATAGGACTGGAATTCAAAGCCATCAAAAAGGAAAAGTAAAGAACCTCGGAAAACTAAAATAGTCCCGCCACGCTTGAATGAAATTCCACTTGGTCCACCAAATAGAATGGCAGGAATACGGTAGAAAATGCTACGCGACAGGTCAAATTACGGATCAAAACGACAAACTACAGACACCTTCACGAGAAGTTCTTTTCGTTTTTCATTTTCCGTTGTTGCGATACTTTGCCTCATTGGTTCAATTTTGATTTTCCCTATATCTTTTTGAAAATTTCCTTTCTAATTCTGAAATTGCAGATTGTGTGACAATGGGCATGAGCAAGAAGTGCACTGCTGTTGATTCGCTCTCCGATGCTTCTTCTACATCTTCTCGCGGTTCGTCGATTTATCTGTTCATGTACACTTTTATTTCTAGGCAGCAAAGCCGCCGACGGTCCCAGCAAGAAGCCGGCGACGATTGAAATGAGTGAAGAGCGCAAAGGTGGTGAAGAGTATTCGGATCGCCGTCTCTTCATTTCAAACTTCCCGTTCTCGTGGCATGAGGATGATCTTCGTGCCTTCCTTGAGGAGTACGTTTCTTTTCTTGACATGGATTATATTGTCTTTTAGTTATGGTCCGGTGATGGAAGTCAACATTGTCTACAATGAGCGCGGCAGCAAAGGATTTGGCTTCGCTACCATCGACGACCCTGACCGCTGCTACCGTGCCCGCATGGAGCTAAACCACACGGTTGTGCAAGGACGCCGGGTTGAAGTTCGCAAGGCGCACAAGCAGAAACGGCGTCCAATGCAGCCCCCTACAGGCAACCTCTTCGACATGCGGCTTTTCCAGTCTATGCAGAGTAAGCTTTTCACCAGATTCATTTACGGTTCTCTAGGTCTTGCGAAGAACCCACTTCTTCCCCAGTTGCAGTTGCTAAATCTGCTTTCCAACCCAGATGTGCTTGACCGTCTGCAAGGCGTCACCGCTCAAAACAACATTGGTTACCAAGCACCTTATTCCCCGGCCAACGCGGCTTCGTGCTTCAACTTGAACGAGCTCGCCAACACTGGCCTCCAGCAGGATTGTGCCGATAATCGTGGTCATGGATCCACTTTCTTCCCCGCTGCCAATGTGGCTCACAAAGAGGTGAATCCGATTGTTTAAATTATTCAGGTGCTTAGGGAAACGGATTCATGGGTGCGCGCGCATACTTGACACGCGAGAGCTGCGCTTCTCCTTTGACGCCGCCTCCTAGCGGCTCGGTCTACGGCAATCTCTTCGCAAATCCTTTCAACAACGCCATGGGAAGTACCGACAATTTTCCGGTAATTTTCCGCGCCATTTTTTAGCAAAGGTTTGTAGGATCAACCGCTGCAGCCCGGCTACCTGCAAAACTATAGTCGTCCGGAACAGGATCTGAGGAAGATTTGGTGCGACCCATCGGCCGCCGCCTTCAGGCCCCTTGATGGTTTCGATCGGTCTTATTCGGTATAGCATCTACAAAGGATATCTAGTCTGAATTAGATGGGCGATCTCGGCAAGCACTTCTCATCCCTCTGAAGCACAGCTACTCGATGCATCAAATAAAACTATGTATATTGCGCATGTTGACTATTTTGTCTAACCCGTTGGCCTACCTGCACTTGGTGCCTTATTATTTTCCTGTCTTTGCACCTTCGTGTTTGACACGATTCGATGGTTGTTTGCTTTTGTGAGTGCAATACATATTGATCTGATTTTTTGTTACGAAGCGGTGACAGTTACACAGGATCATACAGATACATAAGCTGCCGATACACATTTCGGACGAATTTGGTCGCTCTCTGTGCTTTGGAGGGCAATTGGGGGGCGCGAAAGGACGGCCTTTGAATGAGAAACGCGGGGAAGTTCTTTCTCCGTTCTTGAGATTGTATCTGTACTTTCCCTCATCATGGTACTTGAGACGATCGAGATGCCTTGGCAGTCCGAGTTTGACAACGACGATTACGACAAGGAAAATATGGAGCCGGAAGAGGTAAATTTGCCAAGGAAAAACAAGATATCTTTTTTTCTAGCCGAAGCAACTAGCCAAGGAAAACGAGGAGCTGAGGAGACGGCTCTGCAAATATGAAAAGCTACATGGCGATATTGACGAGGAGATTTACTATGTGCGTTAAATTTTTTAATTATCATTGTGAATGCCTGCTGACGATTGCCAATTTTAGGAAAGCAACCCTGAAGAGAGCCAGTACCTCGACCAAATCCGCCGCATCATTGCATCGCGAGGACTACGCACCGATCGAACGGGGACCGGCACAATATCTTTGTTTGGAATGCAGAGCCGTTATAGTCTGCGGGATGGTCAGTTTCCCCCATGATGTTGCTAGAGATTTTTCCTTAGGCCGGATTCCGTTGCTGACTACAAAAAGGGTATTCTGGCGGGGCATTGCGGAGGAATTGCTGTGGTTCGTCTCTGGATGCACGGATGCCAACGTGCTGAAGGCCAAGTGCGTTTGTTGTTTAAAAAAAAATTTTCTGCAGAAAAATCCACTTTTGGGATGATAACGGTGGCCGTGCGTTCCTCGACAATTTGGGGTTGCATGATCGAGCTGAGGGTGATCTGGGCCCTGTTTATGGATTTCAGGTACGTTTTATCTCCAGAAATCCACTATTGAAAACTGCTTCAGTGGCGTCACTTTGGAGCTGAGTATCAAGATTGTCGAACGGATTATTCCGGTCGGGGCGTCGACCAGCTAGCCGAGGTGATTCGGCAGATCCGAGAAACACCGGACAGCCGACGGATTATTATGAGCGCCTGGAACCCGAAAGGTGCGATCTTGAAAAATATCAATAATCTGTTTTCAGATCTGCACCTCATGGCTCTTCCCCCCTGCCACACAATGTGCCAGTTCTACGTGCAAAATGGCGAGCTGAGCTGTCAGCTTTATCAGCGCAGCGGGGATATGGTATTTCTCGGATTTGATGCATCCATGTTTTAGGGCCTGGGAGTACCGTTCAACATTGCCAGTTACTCTCTGCTGACGCACATGATCGCACATGTTTGCGGCCTGAAGGTAATTGTTATCTTTGGCTAAAATATACGACTTCCAGGCAGGAGATTTTGTCCATACGCTGGGCGATGCTCACGTTTACTCGAATCACGTCGAAGCTCTACAGGAACAGGTATTCACGCCGATTTTCAAAATATTGTTAAATTTTTCAGCTGCGCCGCGTACCAACGGCTTTCCCGCGCATCTCTTTCGCCGAGGGCATCAAGTCTATTGACGATTTTACCATGGAAAAGGTACGCTTTCTACTAATATAATAATTTTTGTATGTTCACAGATCCATCTACACAACTACAACCCACAGGGTACAATTGCCATGAAGATGGCGGTTTGAGAATGCCGCCAAACACCCTCTTCCATCTGTACAATCCACATTTTTCTTTCAGCCACCCAACTCGTACAAACTGCCGAGTTTCATTTTTTTAAATTGTCATTGTAAATAAATTATTTAGTGCAACCACGGTTTTCAGGGTTTTCAAGCTATATCACATCACGAAACTCTTGTATTACCTAAATTTTTAGTAAAAACGACCCTTGATGAATAGAGTGCACTTTTTCCGAAACCCATGCTAGTGCGAATGCAACACAGCAAGGTTGTCATGTGTGTAAGGGCCGGGGGAGAAGAGCTTTTCCGTTGCATGTGAGGAATGGACACAGTGAAGGGTGGTTGGTGGTGGTCACCGGGTTGGGTGAGGAGCCGGAGTGAGTGAGGAGGAGTGTGTGGCATGGAGTGAGGCGATGCCCTCCGGGGTCTTTTCGCCCCAATCACCCGTTGCCGGCCATCCATCGCCGATATCGATCGATCGGGTCACATCGATGGTGCCGGGGGGTTGCGCGAGGGTTGGATGGCATGTTGTTAGCCGCCTAGGCATCATGTCTTATGATTTATTTAGCAGAATGTAATTTTTTACTGATTGTGCGCTTCCGGACGCTCTTTTGCTTTGATAAAATCAGCAAAAGCTTTAGTAGAAAACTATTAAACAATTAAATGCCAAGTCCATATAAGTTCTTCGTATGATTTATATGACTTTAATAAATAATATGGGAAAATGTGACCTTTTTGGTGATTTTCATACATTTTGACCAAAAAGTAAAAAAAGTTCGAAAATTTTTATGTGATTTTTGTATCTAAAAACAAAGCTGTGTAAAATACTATGAAAATGGTTTATACTTTATACTATAGAACCATATGAATTACTGGGAGAAAAAAATTGGTTTCCCTCATTAACTGAAGCGCCAAGATTTTCATCCTCGTTATTAGAGCTTTTCCTTTAAAACCGGCCAATCGTCGCTAGGACAAATTTTTTTAGATACTACTGGCACAAATTCAACGGGTTTTTATAAGAACGTGTAGCCCAGTTTTGCGAACGTTTCCCGAAGCGTAGATGCTTTTTTCCTGTCCTATTTGGCTTCATTGGCCAGTCGCCGATTGATGGCGGACAGGGCTCGTCGTCAATCGGGAAAGCAATGCACTCCTCTGATGTGAGTGTTTTGTGTGCAGGCCATCGAAAGATTCGCATCGCGATAAAGCCCCGCGGGGCGTTTCGGTCGTGATCTGGCTGGCAGTCAGTGGACGACTCGGGTTGGCAGTCGAGGACACTCTGGGGGTTGTTTATGTCTGCGGCAAGTGGTCTTTCGCACGGATGCGATCCGTAAAAATGGTCAATACATTGAGCCGACGGTATAAAGTTTGCTCTTGGCTTAATCGGTGTATTTTTGTCATTATTCCGGGCTATTGGATTTACTTTTGAAAGTTACGTCAAGTACCTTGCGTATTACATTTCGATTTGGCATCAAAAAAGGTTTTATAGTAGTTTCTAAAACGTTTTACGAATATCGCTACGTCGGACTGCTGATCTCAATTTTTAGAGATATCGCTTATTAAATTCTGATTTTCCTCATAGAATGAAGTTTTTAGACTAGATTTTTATGCTGTTCCCAAGATCACAGATTGTAACCGCTGTGTTTTCGATTAAAAAAAACAAGTTTTTTGGCCGAGAATACGTTTTTTCAGAACGTCACTTTTTTGTTGTTTGAAAAAACTTTTCTGGAATCTACACGTTTCAAGCCTACGTTTTTAATGTCTAGCTTATTTCGAAAATTTATACATTTTCAGGCGTGCACTTTGGAATTTTAAGTTTCTATCTTTTATGTTTTGCAAGAATACCGCTCTCTATCCCGAAATTCTGTATCCCGAAACTCCCAATCCCGAAATTCTGTATCCCGAAATTCTGCATCCCGAAACCCTCTATCCCGAAAACTCTCTATCCCGAAAACTCTCTATCCCGAAAACTCTCTATCCCGAAAACTCTCTATCCCGAAACTCAGTATTTTGCGTTTCCTAACGCCCTACATCCTTGAAGGCATCGGAAAATCATTTTATCAAATTTCCGAAACCGAAAAATAGCGGAAAACTATTTACTCAAAGATCTAGTCTGGTGTTCGGCACGTTAAAGCTAGCTCATTTGTTTCGGGATATGGAGTTTCGGGATAGAGAGTTTTCGGGATAAAGAGTTTTCGGGATAGAGAGCTTTCGGGATAGAGAGTTTTCGGGATAGAGAGTTTTCGGGATAGAGAGTTTTCGGGATAGAGAGTTTCGGGATAGAGAGTTTCGGGATACAGAATTTCGGGATACAGAATTTCGGGATACAGTATTTCGGGATACAGAATTTCGGGATAGGGGAAATACCCCGGTCTGAGGGATAAGCAGGGGGACAGTTGTATGCCCTCCCGTTCTTTAATTGTTCACCCAGCCACCCAGCCGGGCCCTATTCATGCAATTTCTAAAGACACCCCCAGGGCGAACGGCCGATTGGGAGAACTGTCGACCCCCCCGGGTGCCTTTTGTATTGTCAATGCCTTTAGGACAGACAGACAGACAGCCCCTTCCTGTTCTTTCTCACCCCCAAAAAAGGGGGGCCATCTGGTGGGTATTGGGGGGTATATGGGTGGTGTGCCATTGCTCGTCTCATCGATCGCCATGGTGTTCTTCTCATGTCGTGTACCCCATCCCTCCCCCCCCTACACCCCTACCCATCCTTTTTTGGAGAGAGAGGCTTTTTGGCTTTTTAGTCTTGGCTTTATTTCTTCGATTTTTAGATGTTTGTCGTCTTGTTTGACACTATTTTCGCCGCCTTGTTTTCAGAGCTTTCGGGTTTAATTTTTCAAAATTAGGCATTTGGGGGTTTTCCTTTCTTTTTTAATAGGGTTGATATTTAATCTATCCTCTTTATGATTTATCTTCGATTCACGGTTTTGTTAGCTCTATGTAGATGTATAAATCGAGCCCATTTTTCGCGTTTCCCCTTAATTCTCAGCATTAAAAAATGTTTTCTGAGTCCTAAATTTAATTTTTGGGAGAATGCGATGTTTTGGGTGTTTCGACCGGGTTGTATTCTATTTTTTCCGCTAGTTTTAGTACTTTAATTGTGTTGTGTTGTGCCATTCATCCGTTAATTTAAAAAAATTTTTTTAGTTTTTCCGGTCATAATTTTACGTGCTTTTCCCGAATTGATGTTTGCTAGATCCGGATGACCTCTGGGCTTGCCAGCCTCTCCTCTTCTTCAGTTTTTTTGCCTTCTTTACCCAGGGTCACCCTCCGTCCATTCCTCCTTTACCCTCGTGCTCCCCCTTCCGCTCGTCCTCCTCTGAAATGGACCCCTTCCCACCACCCGGGGTCATCTTCCCCCAAACGATTTTATGGTCCAACTTTTTTTTGCGGCTGACCTTTCTTGCGGCATTTTTGACTAGTGTGCGTAAGGGATTTTAAAGGGTTTGGGAAGCAAACGAGCTCGCTAAAACTACGGAAAGCTTTCGAGTGATTTGGGAATAAACTTAGGCTTAGGCTTCGGCTTAGGATTGCTTAAATCATGGTTTATCGTTGAATAGCGCTACCTCTAAATTTATCAACTCAAGTTCAACCCGACCACACCAACTTTTTTACTTTTTTGTCCCCATAACCAAATTCTCTCCCTTTTAACTCTTTTTTTGACCCAGTTGCCATCTCCATCCAAAATGGGACGTCGTTCCGAGAGTAGCGTAACGGAATCACTGGCTGGCCTCTGCCGGGGACCAATTTCCCGAATGGGGCCAGGCTCCGATTCCCAACTCCCCCTTCCTCCTCCCGTCGTCGTTTTTTGGCTGAGGGCCATCGGGGCTTTTTGGGGGTATCGAGTCGACCATCGATGCTCTTTCCCCCCTTCACCCGTACCACTCTCAAACACCCATATACCGCTTCCGGGCGCCAAAAAAAAAGGAAACAACCGAAGTTCTGGGGGGTTTTCAAAGCTTTTGTTGGTACAGAATTCGGAAACTTCATTGGGACTGATAGACTGCCGTCGCGGTTGATTTCCGTAGTCTAGTTATCTCCAAGAATCTCTGCTAGCCTGCCTTCTCCTAAAGAATCTCTGCTAGCCTGCTTTCGCCTAAAGATTCTGCGCTAGCTTGCCTTTCGTGCAGTAACCCGAATTTCCTTAAGAATCCTGCCAGCCTCCCCCTCCCCTCCGTATCACTTCGTACTCCTCCCTCAACACCCAGCCATCCTTTTGTGAGGGACCCATAAGCGAATTTGGGTACCTCTCCCTGGCCACGTGCGGGGTCCTGGGCCAAGGTATCGGGAGCCCTTGTATAGACGGAAATGGGAAAGGATCCTAAAAAGGCATCGAAAAGAAGGCGAAGGAGGAAGAGGCTAAGAAAAGGATCTTCCCGCTCAATTCAAGGCCACCCTTCCTCTTTGCCCTTCAATACCTCACACCTCGCCCGTTTTGGCACGAATTTTGCTCCTAAATATACGGCGCCAATTTTATATCGGTTTGGTATTTCTGTTGCCTTTTGGGCTTGAATTAATATATTCTACCGTTTTTCAATTTTATGAATTTTTTATTATTTTTATTAATATTATTTTTGATTATTGAGTTTTTTGTTGTATTATTCCAGTTTTCTAAAATTTTAGAAAATTCACTGCCGACCTTCGATTCGATTTTCGATCAAAATGACCGATTTTCGACAAAAAAAGTTACATTCATTTTTTTCATTTCTCGAATTTAATTTCTTTTTCACCTGAAATTTAGCGAAATAGCACTAAAAACACCATAGTAGGCATTTCTCGGCTTAGAGAAGAAATTCGCGACGTCCTCCCCGATATTGCAAAAGCTCCATGAAAATAGATTCTAACCACCGAAAAAACAGCGAAACACGTCCCAATTAACCCCACTCTCGCCATTCTCCCCGTTCCGATATGAATCGGCCTCGATACACCGCCTCAAACTTACGCCACCCCTTTTTTGGGCCACACCGCCGAACACTACTCTTCCCCTCATTAAAGGAACTGTGAAGTCTGTTTAATGTCTTCTTTTAAGTCGAAATTCTTTTGTTTTCCATCCCTACACCACAGCCAGCCCCTTTACGACGGACACCCTCATAAAAGTGGGGAAGTTCCGCGCCTCATTACCCGCCAGGAGAATCTTCCGCAGAGCGTGCCAGATGGTTTTTAGAAGTATGCATCTCTCTCTCTCTCTCTCTCTCTCTCCCTCTCTCTTCCTAAATATCGCTGATAGTTATGCTATGTGCCCCAGCTAAAACGGCAACCCCTTCCGCTAATCCCTGCCCTTCCAGGGCCCTAGTCGCCTTTTCTTCGATTTTTCTCTTCTAAGGGCACTAGCCTTATGCTCCTCAAATGGTCTCTGCTAGCCTGCCCGTCCCTCTCTCAATTCCCAAATGGTCTCTGCTAGCCTGCCCGTCCCTCTCTCAATTCCCAAATGGTCTCTGCTAGCCTGCCCGTCCCTCTCTCAATTCCCAAATGGTCTCTGCTAGCCTGCCCGTCCCCTCTCTCAATTCCCAAATGGTCCCTGCTAGCCTGCCCGTCCCTCTCTCAATTCCCAAATGATCTCTGCTAGCCTGCCCTCCCTCTCTCAATTCCCAAATGGTCTCTGCTAGCCTGCCCGTCCCTCTCTCAATTCCAAATGATCTCTGCTAGCCTGCCCGTCCCCTCTCAATTCCCCAAATGGTCTCTGCTAGCCTGCCCCTATGGTGTGAATGGTGTGTGTGTGTGATGGAATATTGGCAATAGGAATCATGCGGAACTGAAGCGGGGGGTCCACCCGTCCGGTCCAATGATCTGTCCGGTCTGTTCTCTTCTGTTTTATTTGTCTTTCCCACCTATCCCCATTGCACACACAAACACAGTCTCTCTCTCTCTCGCTTTCTCTCTCTCTCATCTCGATCTCTCTACCCAACCCACCCATCCACACCCCTCTAGAATTTACCCGCCCGCTGGCCCGCGATCCCCGCATTGTTTTGCAGTATCGGACCCTATCGTATTTTTAAAGGGACTGGCAAGACGGCTAAAGCTGCTGAATTTTCGCCTTTTGCCTTCAGTGGTCCTTTAAATTAGTCTTTAAGATGCTAAACGTCTCGTAATTGATCTCTGCTAGCTTGCCTTACTGCTTTTGTTCAGGGTTTCTTTGAATCTCATAGCGACCGCTACATGGCTATATTCCAACATTTTTCTGGCTACGCTACAGTACGCATAACTTGGAGTACGATACCGTACGAATGACACCATTTTTTGGATTTGAAAATCCGCAAATGATCTCGGCTAGCTTGGGTGCGACTGAGAGGTTAAATTACAGGATTTTTACGTCTTTTTCCGCCCTCCCCAAATGGTCTCTGCTAGCTTGCCATCTCCTTTAGCAAAAAGTGCTAGAAAACAGACGAGAGCCCTCGCAAGTTTCCCAAAAAGAATGACTCTGCTGGGGGCGAGGCTGAAGACGGCAAGTTGTGGATTGCCATCCCACTTGTTTCTGGAGGAGAGAAAGAGAGAGACATTGCTGAGCATGAACGAGAGAGCACGAGCTCGGGAGAGGGGAGGGTGGGCATCGAGTGAAACGGTTGATTTGTGACTCCCCTGGGGACACATCCGGATGAAGGGCCCTTCTTCTGACCCCTTCATATTGGCCCCTCCCCTCACTTCTTCCCCCCTTGAAAGCCATCTGTAGCCCAGGGCTATCAAGCTCACTTTAAGCCGGTAAGTACGCTACTGTACTGATTACGGAAGGGTACTGTACTCGAGGCTTGCGAGATTGTACGATTTCACTACGCTACAACATTTTGGTAATTCCGGAGCGCTACTAGCGACACTCCTGGACCGCGAGTCATTTTACACTTCTATACTGATCACGGCAATACCGTAGCTTCTCGCTACGAGACTACTCATTCCGGAGGGAACAGTATAACTACAAAAACTGTACTACAAACACTACAACTACGGTTTTATCTATGCCGTAGCTGAGGGCTACGATACGGTACCACTGACGCACACGCTATAGTACACACCTACTCCGAACTACTATTACTTACCATTCACTACGATACTGTACGTATTACGGAGTCCGTAGGATACCGTAATCAAAAGCCATCACTGTGTAAAATTACTGTACACTTCGAGCCGCTACGAGATGATACTGTAAAACCCTATACGGTACCCTCCAGTTGACAAATTCGATCGATTTGAACCCGTGGATTTTTGTCGAACCGTCCTTTCCGTGTCACACCTCTACACGCGACACAATAGACGAGCTGGGGCTCTGACTCAGTGTGTAAGTGGCAAAAAGAGGGTTGAATTCTGGGGTCATCTTGACACTTCTGGAATATTTGAGAGTTTTGACATGTTTTAAATGGACCGGGAAGGCAGGAATCGCTCATATGTATTGTTAGATTATTGCTCGAAAATCTTACGAATGGATCTGTCAAAAGCTTATATAAAGTTTTTGCGCGCTCTGTCTCACCCTCTCTCTCTCTCTCTCGCTCTCTCTCTCGCTCTCTCTCTCTCCCTCGCTTTGTCTAGCTTTCCGCAAATTTAACATTTTCTTTCTTTAGATGCTCCCTCCCCCCGTTCCTCCGGCTCCAGACGAAATCTTCTAGCGCCCCCGTTCACGACGATCCGGTAAAAATTATGGTTTTAATAGTTAAAATTTACTACGGCTCATTTTTATTCTTGTTATACAAACTCTTGTTACCCGATACAGTGTTATTGTTTCAGATGAGCGCGAACGGGTGTGTGAGCTTGGCAGCTGCTCTCCGTCTCACTCCATCGGGTATGTCTCAGATTCAGATTATCTGGCACGCTACATTTAATACGACCGCTAGTTTCCTCAAGGATCTCTGCTCGCTGGTCCGCTTCTTTTTAGCTCACTATCGGGCCCTGTCTAGCTTCTATCTATCTTTCTCTCTCTCTCGCTCTCTCTACCTATCTCGCTAACACGCTATCCTCCCCCCCTTGTACAAACTTCTAAATTCTAATTTTCCAAGGTTTTCGGACCGTACTGAGTACAGTTCCGTAGCCCGCACCCTGCCGGCCAACGCCCAGTACCGTAATTAGTGGGGAAGTGATTTGTATGAGAGGGTGGCCGTAAGTGGGAATGGGACGGAATGGGACGATAACAGGGAAGAGAGAGACAGAGCGAGATGGGATTGGGGTGGGGATTATCGGCATTGACGATCGCCCAAAAATACGCCCCCAATCAGGACATACCACAACTAATTCCGCGCTACCAGCCAGGCAAGAGATTCCGGGTTTAAAGGGAATGGGAAGGGATGGGTTTTAGCTTCGGAAGCTTGTTTTCTGATCGTGTCTGCATCAATAGGGAGGTTTTTCTGGGATTTCAGGCTTTGTCGATTTCTCTCTC
>CATQJA010000420.1:0-15472 GCA_958295435.1 Mesorhabditis spiculigera
ATCAACTATAATAATTTTCTTGACGCGTCTGTCTGTCTGTCCGAAGCCGAATTCAACTCGAAGGGGAAAGGAGCTAGAGCTTAGCTCTCTTCGGATTCGGATAGAGCGCATTCAGAAACCCCCAAACTGACAAAAAAATTATGAAAAGTTTTAGTTTAAATTATTAAAATTAACTTTGAAAGTTTTTTCCTTAGTAAAAGGGGTGGGGGACGGAGGCTGGGCTGATTTTGGACATAGTGAGCCAGGTCGCGCGCGTTTCGTGGATGAAAATTTTCACGGGGATTTCATTTCTTTTGCTCTCATTCCATCCGGTCGGTCGTTATTTTCGTTTTGTAAAAGGATTTCGGCTAGGGGAGGTATCGTAAGCCATCGGGAAGGTATTTAGGTAGTTTTTGAAGGGGATTTCGGCTAGGGGAGGTATCGTAAGCCATCGGGAAGGTATTTAGGTGGTTTTTGAAGGGGATTTCGGCTAGGGGAGGTAGCTTAAGCCATCGGGAAGGTATTTAGGTAGTTTTTTGCAGGGATTTCCGGCTATCGGGGTATTGATGGAGGTGGGAAAGGATGTGGTGGAGTGAGACATGTAGGGTGGCCCGAAGGCCAGATGGTTGCAGTCGCGAAGCGACTGTAACCATCTGGTTGTAAAATGGTTTTGTTATGGCTCTTTGGTCATAAGTTATTTTGTTCGTTTCAGACAGAAAAGCCTCGCGTTGCCAAGAAGCTACGGCAAATTCGCATTCCATTGGATCGCCGCCCTCTGGTCGACACGCTCGACGAGTGGCGCAACTTGCCGACGTTGGCTTCGTCTTTGCAATTGGTAATTTGTCCATTGCTTGACTAATTTAGTGAGTTTTAGGTAAATGTCGTTGCCCAGCCGCCACGCCCATTCCCGATGCCCGGCAAGGCGACGTTCTTCGACTTGGCCCACACGCATCTTCAGGTTTCGTTATTTGAGAAATTATGAAATGGCGTACTGTTCGCACCGTTACATGCTCTTTGCTTTGCACTAATTCTAGATGGTTAGACGCTAAGAAGATCGTTTTGTCTATAAACTTTGTGGTACTGGACTTTTAGAGAGGGGATTGTAGCATAAGGAGAACTAATCTGATTTTTTGCCCCTATGCCAACCTGTTTTGTAATATTTAATGTATTTTATAGTTTTACCGTTTTATTTGGTTTTAAAAAATTTTTTCAAATTCTCCATTTTTTTTTTTTTTTTTTTTTTTTTCAATTCTTGCCAAAAGTCTTGACAGCCAAAACAACCTCCAATTTTTTGTCTTTTTTTTGTGAACTTTCTGCATCTAAAAACTTGAAAATTGTTACTGTACGGAAAGTTAGCCCACGCAAATAGTACCGTGCGAACGGTGCAGGATTTGCTAATTTTCGTCGTTTTCATCATTTTCAAAGGGTTTTTCAGATGCCCGACGTCTCCTCTCACCTCTCTGATCTCGAAGCAGGCGCCAAGAAGCCGGAAGCGCCCCAGCCGGCCGCCGCTCCGAAAACCCAAACCGGAGGGTGGTTTTGGCGCAAATAGAACTGTGATGATGATGATGTGTATTAGCGTTGAATGTGTGTGATTTCTTTGTTTTTCTTGTTGAAAGCCTTCGATAAAGTTTTTAATGGTTTCCCTGGATTATGGTCATTCGGCTCGTGATTGTGAGGGCTCACGAAGCGTTTCCCTCCAAAATTCCTGTAAAATCGCCTATTCTATTCCAGGAAACGACCGACTTACCAATCGGATTACTGCGGTGCAGAGTACGCGTTTTCCGGTCCACGCGCCGATTAAGGGTTCACGTGAATGGATTGTCGCCAAGTGTACTACGTAGTTGCTCGAAAGTTGGAGCACCGTGTCCTGCTTTAGAAGTTAGTTTGAAGCGGAAAACGACTTATTTGTAGCTTAAAACTTCGTAGGTATGCGGTAGGCTAGTGATATGGATTGAAATATTTTGATTGATCGTTGTTTTACTAAATAGTTTGGTTTGTTAAATGTTTTTTAAATAGGCCGAGGCGTGCGCTGTAAAAGGCAAGAAAAGTTTCTTAACTTGGATTTTTTGCGGGCAAAAGCATCTTTAGTAACTATGTTTCAGCTAGAAAACTATCAAAAAATGTTTAAAGAAATTCTAGATATTTTGGTCAAAAATCGGTCGTTGTTCCAGAAATCTATATATTTTATAGATTTTAATAAAGGTTTACAAAGTTTTTACGTCTAGGAATAGGAAAACCAAATGTTGTTCCCCCGACACGGCGAAAGAACTCGATTTTCGAGTTTAGATCGGGTTTTGACATTCGAACTTTTCTTCCCCGTCCCTACCTCAAATTTCTAAAGTTTCCCGCATTCACGTGTGTGCACCCGCGGTCAGATTATAGCCTGTTGCGTGGTGTGATCACAAATGTTTGTGCTCTGTTCCGGAGCAGTGTTGCCCCCTCGGATGCCCCCGGTAAATTTGACCTCTTCGAATTGAACACTGGCCAGTGCTGCCGATTTTAAAGGGCCCGGCAAGTCGGGAAATGGATTTTGATGGCTATGGGTTGGCTTTAGATTTTGCCGAGACGGGCAAAGCACACGCTTAGAAAAAGTGTGTTCCATTCTTGTCTTGGGCTTTGTTAGAATTTTGAGGCAAAAAGCACGTCATGAAGCAGTTTTTTTGATCTGTCGAAAACCCGGACCCCGGCAGGCTAGCAGCGAAACCTTATGGAAAATTTAGGAACCTTAAAACAAAGAATTTAGGTTTTAAAAAAGAAAAGTGTTTCATTCCATTGACAGTTTAGTTCGGTACGCGATGGAGGAATTGACCAAACTAATTTCTAACCAAAGGACTGGTTTCCTGCGCAGTTTAGCAGTTCGAAAATCAAGATAGTTACGGGCCTGGGCTGTCAGGCCAGCTAGAATGGACCATTTGCGCAAAAAGCAGATGAAGAAAATTATCGGCGGACTAAAAAAATATGTATCAAAGATTTTACAGGAGTCCTAAGAGTTTTCCAAGCTAATGTGTTTAGCCTCATCCTCATTTTTTACCAAAAAACTGTCTTAAATTAAGCTTTCAAACACCCTTAAATCAATTTATTTTTATTATTTATTTAGCTCTTGATCGTTTTGAATAGTTTAATTCCTGAGAAATATTGGTCAAAATAAGGACGTTTTCGATTTTTCGGACCCTTTCCTGGAGATTTTACGATAGAATTTGATGTTTTTAGGCGTTTGTAAATAGTTTCGTCGCGTACGTCACGTTACAGTCAACAAGCAAGTCTGGATATTTTCAATTTCAGCAGCTAGGGGACGGCTGGGTAACCAAATAATACGCACCGGCCACAAGCGCGTCACGGCCAGGTGGACATCGACGGGTTTTCCGGATCAAAACAAACCTTTGAAACACTGTGTTCGTGGCAAATACAGTGTGTGCCAAAATGATAGGGGAATGAAGTTTTTGGTCGTTTTCTTGGCGGTCCTTTAGGTAGCTGAAAGCCGAATGACAGGCTCTGTAGTCCAGAAAAATGCGCATCTTTTGGTCTATTTGAAATCTTTCTACGATGCAGGATAACAGTTTTACAAGCGATTGAATAAAAATGGGGAAAAAACACGAGTGACAAACTGATAGGGGGGAATCATTAACATATCATTTCCACACGGCATCTCAAGACCCGCAATTACGACATGTAATGGGTGGGCAAAAAATGCTAAGAGGGGAGTCTTTGAACGCTTATAACTTTTTACCTAGATTGTAATTTGAAAAGTCGATTTCAGATTTGTAGAGACAAAATGCGCTCTTTCGAATGTGACCAAATGAAGGAAACTGAATTCAACTCTGAGATTGAACCAAGGCTTTGAAGTGGGCTTCGAAACGTTGACTTTCAGAGCCTTGGTTCAATTCAGAGTTGAATTCAGTTTCCTTTCTATTTGGTCACATTCAAAGACGCATTTTGTTCTACAAATCTGGAAATCGACTTTTTCAAATTACAATCTAGGTAAAAAGTTATAAGCGTTCAAAGGCTCCCCTCTTAGCATTTTTTGCCCACCCATTACATGTCGTAATTGCGGGTCTTGAGATGCCGTGTTCCATCAACTTTCCGTATGAATAGTGGATGCTAATTAGATGCAATATTTGAACGACGACTTCCGGTCAGAATTTTGGCCAGAAAATACGATTTTACATATTCTCCCGCTATGAATCTGTAATTAAAATCAATCAACATCCACTATTCATACAGAAAGCTGATGGAAATGATATGTTAATGATTCCCCTATCATTTTGTCACTTGTGTTATTTGCTTATTTTTATACATTCTCTTCTAAAAACGTGATCTTTTGGCATAAAGAGATTTCGAGTAGACCAAAAGACGCGTCTTTTTTCGGGTTATAAGACCTATGATTTTGTTTTACACGGAAATAAAGGACGGCCGAGAAAACGGCTAAAAACGCCATTCCCCTATCATTTTGGCACGCACTGTATAAAAATAAACATTAAAAAATACTAAAATTTAAAACACGAATAAAATTAAGCCAAAGTCAACGGTTAGACAATGTAATATTGATTGATATGCTGAATTATACTTTCGGAAAAATAAGAAAAACGAAAAATGTTCTATTTTTGCATTAAAAGCGTTCGTTGTTAGATTACACTAAATTTATTAGTTTAATTGTAATTTTGCAAAAGAATAGAAAATATCTTTTGACCAGAAACAATTCCGTTTTTAAGCGCATTATATTTGAAAACATAACAACTATAATAGCCAGGATTCAAGGATGCACAAAGTGCTTATAAAGCTAAATTAAGGTTTTTTTAGGCTTTTCTGCAGGTAGAACTTCGTGGGTCAATTCAAGATTTAAGCTTGATTTTGACTCGAACATCATGTAAAACATTTTATTGAGTGACTCCATGAGTCCAGGTTTCAAATAAATGGCAATGCCGCGCTAGTTTTCCGAGATTATTGATTTGCATTCGACATCTCCGTCATTTGGACAAATAATGCTCCTTTTATTACCAGAGCCGTAAATAAAGGTTTTTTGTTATTACAATCTCTCTTTTCATTTCACTTATTAATTTACATCATAACTTCAAAAAATTTATCTTTTCACGTTTTTAAAAAACTTTACGGACCGTTTGCGATATCTAAATGACATTTTATGCTTAATTTTGACCCCCCAACCCTTTAAAACATGTTTTTTATTGGTTAAATTTCAGAACACCTTTTGCTCGAGTTTCTAGAATCCAGGGGCGCCCCCATATTTTTTTCGTTTTTGCATTTTTTTGATGGGATCACATATCGGAGGTCCGGGGGCGACGGGGGAGGACATTATCGGGGGGCCCATCGCCGTCATAACATTTTTCCCGGCGAGAGAGAGCGAGAGAGAGAGCGAGAGAGAGACAGAGCGAGAGAGAGAACCATTCACTTTACGGTCGTCCATAGTCCGTCCACGTGGACGGCACTCCGATTTTTGCGGAGCTCCCGAAATTTTTTATTGTATAAAATCCGGTGGCTCTAAAGTGTGTCGTTTGTGGAAAATATTGAGGGGCAAAGAACGAATAGAATATAGCTGTTCCTCCCCCGCAAATTTGGACGTTTTAAAGGGAGTATGACAGGAAGAATGGAGAAAAACTCTTACTCTCTCCGCCTCTCTCTCCCCTCTCGATCTCTCGCTCTCTTGCTACCGGAAGCCTAGGCAAGCTAGCAGGGATGTTTGAGGAAATCTTGTTTCGAAGGGCAGGCTAGCAAGGATTATTTAGGAACATTTAGCTATATTAAAAGTAGAAAAATGATCGAAAACTTTGAAAAATTAAAAAAATATGATTTCGTTGGAAACTCTATATTTTTGTATTTCTTTAACAAAATTTTGTACAGTTTTTGCGTTTATCAGTTGTAAAACAGTTTCGAAACTTTGCCTCTATTTATATTGGAAGAATTGGCGATAAGAAAAAAATTTGGTGGCCCCCCGATAATGCAAAAGAACCCCCTGAAGCCGTCAGAGATTTTGCTATCATGAACCCTTTAAACTTTTTTTGCCTCTTTCCAGCTTTAGGCAAGCTGGCAGCGATTCTTTAGGAGAACCATTTTTCGAGCGGCAGGCTAGCAGAGATTCCTGGGGAACCCAAAAAGAACTCGGAACTGGTAACCAGTTGGGATCTTCGGTCTTGAAAAGGGGAAGTTGTCGTGTCGTGTGCCTTTTTGTCTGTTTGTCTGTCTGTCTGTTTGTCTCCGTGTGGTTATCCCGTGGACCCGAGAATGGCAAGGGGGTTCCCCCGTCAACAACGTCTGGAACGAGGATCCCGGAACGGACAGATAGACACACAGACAGACAACAAATGTACAAATTGGACGAGAGAGAGGGAGAGAGAGAGGGAGAGAGATAGAGAGAGATAGAGATAGAGAGAGCGAGAGAGAGTGAGAAAGAGGAGAGAGAGACAGAGAGAGAATGAGAGCGAGAGTGGGAGAGAGGGAGAGACAGACAAAGAGACAGAGAGCGAGAGACAGAGAGAGAGAGAGAGAGAGAGAGAGAGAGAGAGAGCGCGCGAGAGAGAGACAGCTAGCTATTCCATTGTCCACCATTGTCCACTTTGTTGTGTCTGGCCCGCCCGGCTGAAAGTCACACTTCTGCAAAATATTTTTATTAATTTTTTTTGTTTGCGCAAACAGACACAGCGACAAATAGACGTACAAAGAGAGAACCCGCGATAATTAAATGATTTCCGCTTTTCCAGGCTGTCCGAAATCCGAGGTAAAAAATTGATGTTTCTAAAAAAGTTTCGATAAAAAACTTCTAAACGGCTAATAGGTGGAGCGATAGCGAAGCGCAAAAATTAATAAGTGAACCATTGAAGGGATGGGCAAGGTTATTTCTAAGAAACAGAAAAAAGAATAAGGAATAGATATAAGAACTAGAAAAGAAAAAGAATCACTCTATTCCTTATTCGAAGAAGTAAGCTTGCGTGTTGTCATAGGTAATTCCTTTTCATTCAAGTGAATGCCGCAATCTTTTTTTGCAAGTGCTATAATTTGCCTGAATCACGGAATTTTAAAAATTCATCAAGGCACTGAACTCGTTAAGTTTGCAGCTCCTGATGGGGGGTAGAATAGGTAAATAGAATAGAATAGGCGCCTGATAGAAGGGTTTACTGCTCGAAAAACGGAACGGAACGGAAAAAACGGCTGTGCAGCTATGTCTGATATATCAAGAGCTCACTAGTTTTCTAAAAAATTATCAAATCAAATAATTAAAGAAAAGACAAACCCCCATTCCTGCAAATTCCCTATACAACTCGCCGGATGGCCGGTCTCACCGGGCAGCCCACAACAAACAACCTGGTACGGCCATCCGCTTTTGGGGCCCTTTCTCTCTCTCTCTCTCTCTCTCTCTCTCTCTCTGTCTCTCTCTCCCACCCCTTGCAGCCCGTGTCAACAATTTATTTTTGGCAACGCCGGAACTAACTTGGTACCCCAGTAATCCCGACAACAACCACAACACATCTCTTAGGTTTCAGAAATTTCCTGAAAAACCTCTGCTAGCCTGCCCTCTCCTCTTCCTCAACAATCTCTGCTAGCCTGCCTTCTCATCTTCCTCAACAATCTCTGCTAGCCTGCCCTCTCCTTTTCCTCAACAATCTCTGCTAGCCTGTCTGCCTGCCTTGCTCTGTCCTTTAGATTTTCTCCTCAAGTGTCAACTTCCCAATTTTAAAAATCTGCCTAAACCTTTGAAATTTGTTTTGGAGTATTAACGCTAGAGGAAACACATTTTTCCCTAGCCCGTATTTGGCCCTCGGCCATCAACAACCCATCCCCCCCACTAGTTCTTTGTTTGCAACCCCTTAAAGGGGCTCTGGCAGCAGGCCTCTTTTTCCACGATTCGTGGAAGCGTCGCGGTCGGGTGCGTCGCGGCAGGGGAGAAAGAGCGCCCAGAGGAGAGACCAGACAGAGCTCTGCGTCTCTGCCCGGCCCCGAACTGCCGTAATCGGTGTGCTGCCAGAGCCGCTTTAAGACCGTATTTTTACTGCTCTTTTTCTTGGCGGTATTCCAGATGTATTCCAGCAACCGCGCTGTTGATTTGCATGCCTTGGTAGTCGGGGGTGCAAAACGACCTTTTCCTAGGCAGAAATGGAGAGAATTCTTTGTCCGGTTGTGAGCTATAAAAGTCTTGGCTAGGTGAGAACGCGTATACCGGAAATTTAGGAATTGATTTCAGCGACTAGCGTTTTACATCAATATTTTTTGGCATCTCTGCTGATCAAAACATTGAACTTATTTATTTGGGCCTTCATGCCCAATTTTTTGAAACAGATTTTCCGACATTCTTCTGGAATTTAAGGATGCTAGATTTGATGAAATCGGAATATTTTTTGCAACGTAATTTCCAAGGCTGAATTCACGGAATTACGAAAATCGTGGCAATTTTTTGTAACGGCCCAAAAAATGGTATATTTTTGTATTTTTTGATAAAAGTTTTAAAATTTTTGCGTTCAGGCCTGGTAAAAGCTGACTAGGAGGTGTGGTGCCTCCGTGAAACTCCGCACCTCCCCCCACCAACATTACTGAACCTTGTTTTGAAGAGAATCACGTCCCGACCATTCCCGTGATTTGTTTTTGCCGTAATACCAGCCATTTTTGAAACATACGTTTCCAAAACTCTCGAGAGTTTTGAATTTACGAATTTACGAAATATTTTAATAGTGTTTTTGGTGGAAAATAAGTATATTTCGAGTTAAAGACTATCTAAAAACCTTGGGAAAAATTTATAATTCGAAATTATTCAAAAACCGACCAGTTTGTCTTTTCTTCAACTATTGGTCCTTTTGATCTTCTTTACTTTCGCTCCTATACAAAATTCTCCGCGTAATTTTCAACATTATTCACTATTTTCTAGCCCCCTTTCTTTCGGAATCCCACTTTTCCGATTTCCCCACTTTCCTGACGATCCGGATTTCACATGGCTACGTATTGCCTGCTCTGATTCCCAGTGACGCAGAAATCCCGCCGAGTTATCTGTCTATCTGCCGTCTTTTCTATTTTCTAAAAGTTGCCCCTGGCAACAGCTGGCTTATTTCCCGGTTTCCACCTGGGGGAATTGCGTAGAATCTGGTGTCCGTCATTCCCATGCGTAATTTTGAGTCCTCGGCCCCCTGGAGGAATCTGGAAATCAACAGGTAATTGACTTTTTTGGGAAAGCTGAACCCGGTTGCGTCGGATTCTGTTCCCTGGGCTGCGGAACTGCGTAGGCGAAATTTGAGCCGCAGTGCTTTGCAGAGAAGTTCAAAACAGACCAAAATACGCCAAAATCAGTTATTGAGAAAAGATGAACACCGCTAGAGATTCATTGAAAAAGAATATTGCTGACTACCTTGATTTAAGAAACATTTTTAACACTCGATTAGTGCTTGAAAAAAGCATTAAAGTCGTCCAGAATAGAATACAGAAAGAATAAGAGGTTCTTTCGCATTATCGGGGGGGGGGGAGATTTTTCTTAAAACCAATTTTTTTGGAATTAGAATAGCGGCGGTGTTTTTAAGCTGTTTCTTCATATTTTCAAACGTAAAAACCCAATGAATCCCGATTTTCGACCAAACATTGCGAATTCCGGGCCCATTTCCGACAAAGAATTTTTCGATGGTTTTTTAGTTGAAACCAGGGTTGAAAAGCCGCTTCGCGACTTTTCAACCCTGGCCCCGTCTGGTCCCATGAAATTCTTCACTTTACATCATTTTCCCGAATTCAGATGGCAAAAAAAACGAGAAACACTACCTCTCTTCCCTTATATAGACTACCGTGGCTTCCGGTCAATGCTAATTTTTTCCTAACAAAGAGGGTGTCCGAAATTTTTACAAAAACTTAAATTTAACGTTGAAAATAGCTGATTTTGTAAAATCTTATAAGTGTGCAGTCATCTCCAGACCATTACGCACCTAATGACGTATCATACATACCCCTAACTACCCTCCTTATTGAGATACTACTGGAACACGCTGACGGAAGTTGCATGCAAAGTGGCACACACACACACACAAACACTATTTTTTATATATAGTAGGATAAAGTTACATAGGCCTTACTATGCATTTCTAGACGCCTACAAATATACCCCCCGCCGGCCCCCCACCTACCGTATCTCGCCTCCCTGTCTGTTTACATGTGCGTAAAACATACCAAGATACTCGCCAGAGCAAGACGAACATTTTGGTATACTTTACACACCTGTAGATGAACAGGGAGCCGAGATACAAAAATTGGGTGCCGGCTGGGGAGTGGGTTGTCTGGAGTTTTACCACAGCTATTGCAATGAGAACCCCGCCGGATGCATGGAATTAACAATGTTTCAAAATCAGCACTTGTTTTCGTAGTTCGCCGCCACCGTTTTTTGCAAGAATTCCTGTGCTGTTTGTTTGGCCACCAGGTTCATTAAAAGGGCGATGCAAAAAAATGGGGGGCTCCCAATCGAGTTTGTCTGAGATTTTTGATCGAGCAGCGGAAGCCCCCCTTCCCCCAGCCTAATCCCCAAAATAAATATTCAATTTTCTCGCGCCGCTTGTTTTTTTGCTAGCCCGGGGCCCAGCCAGGATTTGTTTACCAATTTCAACGGCACCGCCAAATTACCCTCTGGAAAATCCAAAAATCAACCTAATCCGGCGGGTATTAAATTTTCAATGTTTTTTTTTTGAATTTATGGGGCGATAATCCGGTATTTGCCAATTTTTTGGAACCCTTAAGTTATCCGGCTTCCCACCCTCAACTCAAAAAATCCCTAGAAAATTAAGAGTTTTTATACAACGAGAATTTGACGGCATTTTCGGTTTTCAGGCTGTTTTATCGATGAGAAAAAGGCAAGTAGCTCGAAATTAAAAAATTCATTAAATTAAACTTGGGAAATTTGATACTAGTTACGAAATTTAATTGTTAATGTTAAAATTTAACTTTTGCCTTGTTTAATACATCGTAGTTTTCTCTTTTCGCCTATATTAACTTCCGCGTGGGCACCGCACTTTTTAATCGGGCTTCCCCGCCATAATGCGTAATAACTCCCAGAAACCCTGGGTCGGAAGCGGGCCAAAATGAGGGCCTTTCCACTTCCTATTCCCCTCTCCACTGGTACCAGTTTAAAGGGGTGGTGACAGGAGGACTTTCGGGAAAATTACGCGACGTTAAAAATCTATACTGTACCGAAAATTTTGGTATACACGCATTTTGCATTTTTTGCCATACGAGCATATTGCCGGACCATTAATGCTGTCAGAGCACCTTTAGATATAGAAATTTTTTTAGCATTTTTTCGAAAATTCCGATTGTAATTGCGCTTTTAAAGGGATTGTGAAAGCCGTATTTTCGGGTGAAGTATAAAGCGGAAAAAATGTATTTCTGCGCGTCATCGCACTATGCATTTTTGAGTTTTTTCGAAATTTTCCCATTTATTTTGGATGCAGAACCAGGCGTATTAATGACCCGAAACGCTTTCTTAAGACCTATAATTTCGGCAACATTTTTGCCGAAATGCCGAATTTTTTCATTAGCTGTCTTAAAGGGTACGATGATCAATCATCGCGTTGAATTATGATCAGTCTGAAAAATTAAAGCTGGCCAGATCAATACCAGATCTGCCGAAACATTTTTTTGAAGGTTTTGAAATCCAAAACCTGAAGGAAATGGAATCATATTTTCGCAGATTTAGATTTTAAAGGGATGGTGACAGAAGGTGACTTCAGTTAGAAAGAAAAATTTTATGGGTAACCGGAGTATTATTACCAATTTCCAGATGCTGAATTGATAAATTTTGATCCAAACGCAGTTTTGAGGCTCTTGAATGTGATGAACTAGTGATTAAATGCTTTGTAGCAGACCAAGACCAGAGCTTTTTCAAAACATATTTTTTGAATATAATCAGCGCCATTTAAGCATAACTTTGGCAAAGCATTTTTCTGTAGTGTTGTTTAGGCCAAAATTCTTCAAATTTGGTATCGCAAAGCGTCTCTGGCAAAAGCTAATTTAGAAATGAATCCAAATCAATTTAAATGGCAGCAGCCCGTTATTTTGTACATTTCTCAGCAATTTTATCCGTTCCGCTCCTATCACCGTTTATCGGGGGGTTGAGGAGATCGGTGGCCGATCACCTGTTCGAAAATCATCTGTTCGAAAACCATCTGTTCGAAAATCATCCGTTCGAAAATCATCTGTTCGAAAATCACCTGTTCGAAAACACTGTCCAAATTCGAAAAAGTCAGCTGTTCGAAAAGTCATCTGTTCGAAAATCATCGGCGTTCAGAAAAAAATCACCTATTCGGAAAAAGGTCCCAAATGGGGAAAAAATTCTATGGGAAGCTATTACTACTAAAATGCTGTGTGTTTTGCATGTTTCGTGGGGAAGTTCGAGGAAAATCTGAAATTGCGCGGCTATATCGAATCCTCCGCCAAGCCAAATAAGCGCCCGAGGGTGACCATCGACGAGCAGCAGCAGCTCTGCGAGAACTACAGCAAAGAATATATGGCCGGGCCATTTAATGGTTGCCTGACATTTGCCGGGGCCAAAAATCAAATTGCCGACCCCAGGGGCGGGCTAGTAGAGATTGTTGAGGAAGAGGAGAGGGCAGGCTAGCAGAGATTGTTGAGGAAGAGGAGAGAGCAGGCTAGCAGAGATTGTTAGGAAGAGGAGAGGGCAGGTTAGCAGAGATTGTTTAGGAAGAGGAGAGGGCAGGCTAGCAGAGATTGTTTAGGAAGGGGAAGGACTTTTTATTAAATAAAATTAACGTAACAAAAATTGCGCGGTTTTTTAACATAAAATGGAACACACGAATTTCACGGCTCATCTCTGGTGCGTTGGTTGGTGATGTTTGTGTCTGTCTGTCCATGTGCCTCGCTCTGTCTATTCGCCGTTCCGGCAACTCTCTCTCCCTTGGCCCTTCTTCTCCCTTTCCAAGTACGGCACATTCCAGTAAACACCTCCCTTCCCTCTCACTTGCCAAGAAGGGAGAAGAAACATATTTGTGTGCGTTTCCCCATGTCATCGTTAGATTAACCTTTTTTTGAAGGACGATCTCAGGATATTCGCTAAATTTGTTTTATAAGGATTCGTTCCGATAACCTGTGCTTTGAAAATTTGAAATCATCCCAAAAAATCACGAGTTGCCGTTTTGAAAAACGGTTCCAAAATTCTTCAAGAAGCCGGATTTATCGATTCTTGATGTATTATTTTATTGATCCGGCTATTTAAAGAATTCTGCTGACTTGCCTGTTTTTCAATGTGCTAATTTTAGGATTCTGCTATGGGTTATTAAGAATTGCACCGATAACCCTTGATGAGAATATTCTGAAACAGCTGAATGTGCGTAAATCACTATGTGCTTAAAAAATGTTTCAAAAAATTTAAAGAATTTATCAAAGATTAAATCAGACAAAAAAATTTTAAGATCGGGGTTTGTAAAGATTTCCTCAGTAAATCAAAATTCTTGTGCTCTTCTTCTGTTTTTCAAAAAGGTTTTTGCCAGCTTGCTTGTCTGTTGTTCCTTTCCTGCTGTTTATTAAAGCTTGCACCGAAATCCTACATTTGAAAATGTTTGTAATTTGTTATTTCCATGTTTACATCCTTGCCAGAAAGCGGGCTGCTAAAAAAAGTTTCATAAAATTTTGGAAATGCTTTTTGCAAGGCCCGGATATCAGGCTGGGTAATTAGAATAGATTAGGTCTCGGTTTTGATCTCCACGAAAAAGGACTTTTCCGTAAAGGATCTCTGCTAGTTGTCCACAAAGAATCTCTGCTAGCGCAGCTCTGCCGGCAATAAGTTCGGCTTTTCGTTGCTCCCGTCCCCGTCTCATTTCAGCGCTTGTCCTCAGTATCAGGAACCCTCCAAAAAGGACAACATTTTGTCGCCTATTTTTGCCCAGGTGTAAATATTTGGCCTCAGGAAGTGGACGCGACGAAATGGGCGTCATTTTGGAATTTTTCGGAATTGTTGAAGAATTTTTGTGTTTCAACGTTTCTCAAATTAGGGTCAATCATGAAAATCTTTAATTACGAACTGCCTGAAGTTGAAAATATATTAGTTATTTTTCTGTTATTATTGTTCGTTTTTTAAGATTGTGGTTGATCACAGAAATAATACAAAATTTGGAATATACTTAGTGAGTGTTATTTCTGGTCGGTGTCACTCCAACTTTAAGCGATACTGCTAAAAAAATCGCGACAGCGAAAACCCCGTCAACTTAAATGACGAGAGCCACAATCACAATCACCAAATTCCCGACCCGACAAAATACCGACAGCCCAAAATACCGACATGCAAAATAGCTTCTCTAAACTTCATTTTAGATTTAGGATTTCGTTGTTTGAATTTCATCGTTTTTAATGCCTGAAATTTGCATATACATGCTCTCCCGCTCTCGCTCTCTCACCGTGTCTCGCTCTCTCTCTCTCTCTCTCTCTCTCTCTCTCTCGCTCTCTTAATCTCCCAAGTTCGATTGCCGCAGGCCATGGCAATTTTTCGTTGTTTGTATAATACAGAACCGGGCTGGGTGCCCGCATAGTGCCAATATTTTTATTTACACCCAGGGGCCCAGGCGGGGCAAAAATCGTGCGGCCGCCTAGAGTCCAACCCGTCAACAGCAGTGCAACGTATACACGTGGCTTTTAAAAGCGGGTTTAAAGGTATATGGAAGGGTTTTTCTAGATCATTGTAGCTTTCTCTGTCTCTCTCTCTACTCTTTCTCTCTAGCTCTCTCTCTCTCATTCTCTCTCTCTCCCTCCTCTCGAAGCCCCGCCCGCTCCCCGTCTAGACACCCCCAAAGTGGGCGTGGCTTCCCCAGCAAGTGTTCGGGGTATAAAGGCCCCCCCCTGTCCACCCTCTATTTCCCATCCGGCCGGCCGGAGTGTCGCGTACTTTTAGCCCCCTGTGCCAGCCGCATTCCAAATTTTGTATTATTTCTGTGATCAACCACAATCTTAAAAAACGAACAATAATAACCGTAGCCTAACGCCCTTCCCCTCTTGAGATATCCTCCGGACACGGTGACGGAAGTTGCATTCAAATGCACACACACACACACACACAGGAACTATTTTTTTTATATATAGTAGGATGAATTTGAAAGCGTCTCACCACCTCAGTGTTTATTAGAATATTTGCTATTAGCTCAAGTTGATTTTGAATGAAACAATTTTTTTGCCACAAGAAAATTTGGGTTGATTAGTTTTCTGCCGAACTCGGGATTTTTCATCTTTGACGAAACATTTTTTTGAGAATGATTGCTTTAACTTTGAGGCGAAAGAAATTGATAGCGTCGCAGAACCCGAAGATATGCTATCAGAATATATGCTATTAAATGAAACTTGATTTTGGATGAACCAATTTTTGTAGTAGTTTAGTAGTAGTCACATTTAGTAGGCTTGCCGAATTTTTTAATTTCTCAGAAGCGAGACATTATTGGCAACAACAAATCCATATATTCTTGATCTTAGATCAAACATTTTTCCGACCAAATGAAATAAAACGATATTCAGCGGTGCATTTTTG